>JALPQI010017157.1:0-37864 GCA_025490895.1 Thaumatotibia leucotreta
ACCATGTAATATTCGGGTAGCGATATATCTGAGGACTAACCACATTGAAACACACTGTAGCCGTAGGGAAAGCGGTCAATCAGTAGACTCCCACGCAAAGCCTGAAAGCTGTTCTTGTTTGCGGCAATAAATCCCCGTGCTATTGTGACGGCGAATTTATGCCACATTTACACCAGCCCGTCAGGCCATTTCTAATAGTTAACGTCTCTTGTCACAATTGAGCGCGGAATTTAGTGCCATAGTTGACATCTCGTGGATCGTGGAAATCTGTTTTGTATCTGCTTGAGCTTATACCGTGTGGTGACGGATGCCGTATGGTGACGGTAGTAAGAATACATTTGTCACCACCCCAACTCCTCCTGCGGGTGTTGTAAGAGTCGACTAAGGGATTTAAGTGTAATTTACCATTCATCATTCGGACATGACGTTACACCCGTAGCAGACTTTGCCTGCGACCACGGGTGTAACGTCAAGCCCGAAACGTCAGGATATAATTAAACGTAAGTTTACGCGATTAAGACCCGTTTGTCTTTAAAATATGAGTGATAATCGTGAAAGTTTAAATCTATGTAATTTACCATTATTTGATAAAAGATTGATGATGGGCAGCAGCGTCATCATAGTGGACACATTAATGCGATCGCCAATCCGCTTGCCCAGCGTGGCGATTATGGGAATTTACCTCTTAATGCGTCTATACGCATAGTTAATAGGAGAGACCTACGTCCAGCAGTGGACTATCATAGGCTGATGATGTGTATATGTTGATGTAACTATTTGAGCTAAGGTTCTAATACATTTCTCTGTCTAATATGGGGCCATTCTTTTATTACGTAAGACTATTTTCGCTAGGATTTGACCCCTTCCCGCCCTATTATTAAGAAAAAATAAGAATAGGCCGACCCCCTCCCCTCCCCTCTGTTAATTTATTGCGTAATAATCTAAAGCCAAAAAAACAATTTTTCTAAAAAAACACTTTTTTTAATAAAATTTTTATTTATACTTACGAAGGTCGTAATATTTTTATATTTTGGTAGTAATAAACATTGATTTAAATTATTCATCTTAAAATACGTTTGTGATCTTACGCAAGAGTCCCCCTCCCACCCCCTGTTTAAATACATGTCCGACCCTCTTCCCTTCCTAAATCGTCTTACATAATAAATTATTGGCTCCTAAGCTGTGAACATGATGTGGACTAGACACATTTTTCGACTGAAACCGAGGAGGAACGTAACGAAACAAAAGCTTATTTAGCATAAAAGTATCAATGAGAAGGGGTAGCAAGAAGGGCTCGTACGGGAATTGCTCTCGGATGATGATGATGACAAATTTTCGAATCAAAAATCACTTTCGTTCCTTATAGTCTTACCCAAATCTACAAGTACATTGGAGGGACCAAGTTTCAAATCAAAAATGAGGATAATGGGCAGCAAAGTGGACGGGCAATTGGTAAGGCTGACTGAAATGCGTATCCAATTCATAAACAAACTACGCACTTCTGCAGCCAGCAGTAGTTTGTTTACAGTTTACCACCATCCTCGTTTTAGTTTAATGGTTACATCTAGTATAGTATAAGATAGTCCGCAGAGCGTGACGTATGCCTCGTAGCTTTCTCGTTAAGAGCTTACAGCTTGAAAGCACATTTGCACTTAGCTGTACCTACGTACAGCTTTTACATTAACAGAAAGAGCAGTTTGCTTATGTTCAAATAGCTTGGATATGGTGATAGTACTGATAGTAGACTTCTGTAAAGGATGGATCGGGTCACCAAATAGCTCCGTGTCGATGAGAGGACAATCTATAGGGTATGGTTTCTGTTTACAATTATTAGTCAGCCTCCCCCTTGATGTCTATATGATATCTGCGTACGTACTGCCTCTCTTATGTTAGTTAAGGTTATTAATGTTATTATGGATTATTTTGGGGCTGAATTTATAAACAGATCAGACCCCCCTTATTTATAAACGAGGCTAGGAGGCGTTTATGAAAATTATCTAACTGATTGTACACTTTTGCTTAAATCATCTAATGTTAAGTTGCATTTAGACCAAACGAGCATTCGCTATTCTTTCCCCCACTCTACGAAATCAACGAATCACGTTTTGCGTAACGATCGAATTTCGTAGAGTAGGGGGTTAGAATAGCGAATGCTCTTTTGGTCTGAATGCACCTTGAGGTACAACATACAACCTACTGTCCTTAAGAATGGTCTAATACAATTTTGGGGTCAGAGGCGTTGTTCAAAAATGTTTTTTTTTTACGTAAACCTGAGCGGGTAGCTCGGGACCGGTTTTTCTGGCAATCTTTGGGGGAGGCCTATGTTGAGCAGAGGACGTCTTTTGGCTGATATAATGATGATGATGAGGAGCGTGTGAGGATGACCGCTCTGTGAATGATGACCGATGTGTCGTTAGAAAGCAACCATCGAACAATCTACTATTATTATTATTACTAACAATTTATTAGATACTACCTGTAATTCACGCGAATGCCTGTTAAAACAGTCAGGGGCATAAATATATATACAATTTTAGACCTTATATTCCAGACATAAGTAAAAAAGTGTATACATATTTATGCCCTTGACTGAACACTGTGCGGTAATATATTTACATACACTCTAATCAGATTTAGTTTACTACAGTTACATAAAATACTACTTTATTTTACGGTGTAATAAAAGTGATATATTTCGCATACAATTCAGATTTATACGCGTAAACTATATTCATCGCTCTTAAGGCCCGGCCACGACATTGGTCTAAGGCGACCGGCGGCGAGCGAATCCAGGAGTTGGAGCGGGATGCCGATTTGGGTACGAGAGGGAGCACGTATGGTTTTCCGCTAAGCCGGTCGCCTTAGACCAATGTCGTGGCCGCACCATTAAATCGATCAATTAACGTTCCCATTAAATCAGTCATTACATTCAATCACAAATCACAAGTGATCCATCTTTCACTTACATAAGCTGTGGAGAAATGCATTTTGTACTTCATTATTAATATTGGAAAGTAGAAAGTTCATCCATCATATAATATTATTTAGACTGGGTCGATAAATGGAGCCGTCTCCGTTGAAGACAATCTGAATTTATCGTAAGGTCGTTAAGGAGTGAAATATCCATTGGTGAGGGAAATCATTGTCCGCTAGAGACATGCGAAAAGTGGAGACACGTGAGATATATGGGCATGTCTAGGTTCCAAGTGCCTTCAGTTTCCATACAGTGGCCCTACCGCGAACTTCGAAATCTCGAAATTTCCAGAATTTGTCTCTGTTACTCCAACGCAAGCTTCATTAGAGTGACAGAGACGAATCCTCGAAATTGACTAATTTCAGTTAACGGCCGGTAATAGGCCAGACTCTAGTAGCGGCATTGGTGTGGCAGAGACTCGCTTAGGCAAGTTACATATATCCTCAAAACCATATAAGCAGCTTCCTTATATATTCAAACACTGAATACAATAAATACCCCGTAGTTGGCACTACCTACAGTTTACGACTAGAGTATAAATGGGAAATATGGCGTCGTAATAGGTACAAAGCTCTCAAGTATATGGCGAGGCGTCGAACTCATGCAAATAAATAAAATAACAAATAATATAAATAATCATTAGGGGCCAATTTTAGGTGAATATCAACCTCCCGCGAGGCTTTTCGGCTACTTTTTGACCATCCTTTTCCTATATAGGTACTACTTTTACTTATGTTGTCGGCCTAACCTAACTTTCTTCCTTTTCCGTGACAACCAGAGTCTTTCGCAGTTATTTTTTTCTATGGTAAGCACATCTATTACAACATTGTGGGGTTTCCTCCTCTTCTTCTTGACTAGATGCTATTGCTAATATCCTATGTTCGAAAGTAAAGTTCAAATTCAGTTTTGACACTTTGGTGACGTGCCGTCTGAGTGTTTTGACAGATTAGTTTTAAAGTGTTATCCGTGAATAAATGGTATTTATTTTTTTCAGACTAAGTATATAGATCTGCATCGCCCACTGTCATGCTAACCAAAACAAACCATTAGAAAAGATATAGATTTCGCTTTAGCTAGATTCATTATTCACATAGCAGTTACATCTCTCGTGCGTTTTATGCGCGATAAAATAGTCACAGCTAAACTTATCGCTTCTGCTCAGACGCACTCCTAACATTCTACACGGTGCCCACTCGGAAAGGGAAAACTTTTAACCTCGTATTCCTGAGACTAAGAGAAGCAAAAAATGCTTTGTGATATGAGGTCGAATGCCACGAATAAATCGTGTTTTTTTGTTTGAGTGTATTTCTACGGTAAAAATATTTTTCATTAGGAAAACTCATAATATTCATAATAAAACAAATTTAAAACTTTTATTTTTGGTTGGTCTGAGTATTAGTCTAAGTTTCATTACTTGGCAAGAAAAACTCGATTAAAACTGGCTTAGTTAGTGAAAGGGCAGATGACAGGGAATATACAAGGCAAGCGACCAAGAGGTAGAAGTCCTATGCGGTGGACAGATCAGATCCGCGATACCATCAGTACAAACGCCCACGAAGCAATACACACTTCCTCAGACCGTCAGAAGGGGAAAGAGATCGTCCGGAAAATTATTTATAGAGGTCACGACCCTCAGCAATGAGGAATACCTACGACACAAGGAGGAGGAGTTTGTGAAAAATAGTCCGAATCCAGCAAACTTCATATTATGTTATATTAGTATGTATGATCAGACCGAAAAATCTTCCACCTTTCCCAAGTTTGTACACAGTTCACACACATCGTTAAATTGCTGTTTAAGTTTCTTATTTTGTCACCAAGCCTTTTGTTTATTATATAGCATACTTAATCGAAAAAGTCCACGATCAACCTACATTGTAAATAAATTATCTATAATAGATTTAATAGAAACTGCCAACTCACGCATTTAGTGTTAATAATTTTTCATAAACGTTAGGGTGGTCCTATTGTTGCAGTTTTGTAGGATTTTCGAACCAATAAAGGAGCTCTTTGCCCTGCCGATTGCAACATTGCAAAAAAAGAACCGCCCTAATAAACTTTGTGAGAACTGCGGTCCTACCGTGAACTTCAAAATCCGCAAATTTCGATGACACCTTCGTTGCAGTGAAGCTGTCAAAGTAAAATAATCGAAATTAACAAATTTCGAAGTTCCCGTAGTAGGCCTGCTCACCTTGTATAGCTCCTTGAACTGCGAAATTGGAAAGACATTAAATCTCGATACTTCACGATGCTATTCATTTGCGTACCACTTACCGATTGCTTTATAATTCAAACAGGTCGTTCTTTAGCGCTTTACGTAGCCACTGAGATTCATAGGTAACTGGTATTTTACTTATGTGAAGTATTCAGGAGTCTTGTACGCAACCGCAGATTCGTAATCGATTAAATAATTAACCTGCATATGAAATAAGTTACGTTATAAAAAATAATGATTTAACGAAACCCGCTACAATTATAAAACATCAATGGGTAGTCAGAACTGCCGAATTATGATAATTTTTATTACTAATAATATTTTGCAATCAATATTACCTTTTTTTGTTTAGGAATGCATTGAATTGCATATCACTACGTAACACAAGCCCCCTGGGGGTAGAGCCGAATATTACGCATTGGTTATGTGTAGCTCTCTAATCCACTAAAGACTAGCCTACCCATTAAACCTCTGGGATGCTACCAACTCCTGTGTCGTAGTGGTGGAGCCATGGGATCGCGAACATGTCCCCACGACTCCTAGGGTGAACCTCACCGAAAGACACACTGTAGCATAACCAGTGTGCCTTACCCTCACCCCTTCCCCAAGCCCCGAGGAAGCAGGGACCACCACCGACACACGATGCTTCGGTCCCAGGTCCCACCCTTCTAACTGCGGGAGGACAAACGCCCCTACTCCGCAGCCCGATATGAGAAGACAAACGCCCCTATCCCTCGGCCCCCCATGGGAGGATAAAAGCCCTACCCCATGGGCTCCCTCCTCAACCCTCAGACGTTGACTCTGCCAAAGCCAGAGACACGCTGAGGGGACCCCTCTGACGGAGGCGGAATTGCCGCAAACACATCGCGAACCGAAGTGCCCACCCCAGTCGTGCTCCGCCAGCCTCCTCGGTCTCCTCCACTGCCGGAGGTGAACACCGCAAACACCGAAGTGCCCACCCGAGTCATGCTCTTGTTTCATTGATGAACAACTTACTCTACACATACAGAGTGAAACATAAGTCGTGAACAGTAATACGTTTTTGTAACTCTATACAACTAACAATTAAATGCACAACTTACTTAAAAATTGACAAGTTAACAAGTTAACAAGTTTAACAAGTTACTTAAAAATTGACAAGTTATGTATTTATTATTGTATTTTTGGCTTTAGGATATCCAAAATTCCAAAAGGATTTTTAAGACAAATTAATAAAATAATATAAATTACCTCTCCAAATTTAAGTAATTAATAACGCCAATTTTGTCATTTCGTGTAAAATTAAATGATATTTTTTACATTTGCCGTTTTAAATAGCTTAAATAGCCATTATCATTTCTTAAAACAGACATAATTAGAAAAAGTCCCAATAAATGCAAAAAATAACTAAAAAACATGACTATTTCTAAGTAACTGGTGGGGCATTCAATTGTTAGTTGTATATAGAGTTAGAAAAACTTATGACGACTTATGTTTCACCCTGTGTTATTACACGTAGGTATACCTATAACATCTATAGATAATTACTAAGAAAGTTATTTCACATTTTCATTATACGTTCATGTAAATTTTACTGGTGAAGTAAAACGATGCTATTAATGCATATGGTTAAATAGAAGTAAAAGTCAACTAATAAATGGGATGAAACATAAAACTCGCGGCTTTCGATCTTTTGAATAAGAGAAATTAAATGTTGCGACGATGGAGGTCCAGGGTTTAAAATAATACAGGGTGTTCTCGGAGACGTGGTCACTTTTATATTTGTTTAACTCCAGTAACAACGAGTAACTTAATGCCCCGGGTTTCGTTGAAAACAGATTAAAAAATATAAAATAAAATGTCAGTGACAATTGAATTTCTTAGTCGACTCTTACGATTACGACACCCACCGGAAGAGTTGGGGGCTGTCGCTAAACTAAAAAAAAAATTAAATCTGTTTATTTCTGAGACAAGTGCTTATTTCTATTTTAACATTGATTGCAAAATCTCTTTTGTATGAGATTATGTGCGCAAACTACTATGTTGTTTTTGTTGTTGTATTTTGGCCATTTTTTTCCGCAACTCAACATCAAACGTGCCTATTTTGCGTGGTCCCAACGCTGGCATACACCCTTGAATATCATCGCAGATGTTTACTTTACAGGTTTCCTCAAGATGTTTTCCTTCACTTAAATTCCTTCACGTAAAGCACTTGTGAATATCACATAAAAACAAGCTGAAGTATGTCTGTATAGATTCATCATAATTTCAGCCATGGGACTTCCACTGCGAACATAGGCCTTCCCTTTAGACCTCCACATACACCGGTTGGTACCGTCTCTAGGCGATCTTATACAGACATTTTGTTAGCGGAGTTTGGAATGGGGCCTTAAGATGACAGTCTACCTGTCATCGGAGCGAGCTGGCAGAATCGGCTTTCCTGCGTAATCAATGACTTCGGTCGGATCTGCTACCGTGTATTTAATCATCATCAGCCTATGGCAGTCCACTGCTGGACATAGGCCTCCCCAATTTCACGCCACCGTTCTCGATCTTCGGCTGCTCGCATCCAGCTCCTGCCAGCCATCCTGAGCAAATCGTCGCTCCACCTTGCCTGAGGGCGTCCTACACTACGCTTGCCGAGACGCGGTCTCCACTCAAGAACTCGTTTACCCCAAAAGGTTGTCGGTTCTACGGCTAATATGGCCAGCCCACTGCCACTTCAGCTTACCAATACAGTGAGCTATGTCGATCACTTTGGTTCTTTGCCGGATAACCTCATTTCTGATTCGATCCCGCAAAGAGCATAGCCCTTTCCATAGCTCGCTGAGCGACATTGAACTTGTGGATCAGCCTATATAATAAAGTGTTATCCAAAGACTCGGTGCTTTTACTGTTATTAATCACTGACATGCTTCATGTAGCTTTTGTTACATGTCATCGCTCTTATTTTACATAGAAATAGAGTCTATCGCAAAAATCAGAGCAAG
Organism: Thaumatotibia leucotreta; assembly: GCA_025490895.1. Classification (NCBI taxonomy): domain Eukaryota; kingdom Metazoa; phylum Arthropoda; class Insecta; order Lepidoptera; family Tortricidae; genus Thaumatotibia; species Thaumatotibia leucotreta. Next base: position 8,159 of record JALPQI010017157.1, read on the forward strand.
TGAGTGGTTAATATGATTAACAATTAAATCTAAATCGTATAGCAACACTGAGTCTGGTCGAATGCCAGACATTATCGATCAAATCGCGGACACACCCCCAATAGCATGTCTGGCAACCGGTGTAGTAGAAAAATGGGCGAAATTTTGCAGCCGGCTATTGGTGCTATATTTTTTTTAATTTTATATATTTTTATTAACCAAAAGAAGTAAAAGTTTTCAAAGTACATTGATGCTCACAGTAGGTAGGCACAGGGGGTTACCATGACGTACAAATGCGATTCAGTTTAGGTTAAGAGAAAGGGGTAAGGCTATACGAGTTGTATATCTGTGTCCCTTTCCCTGAACCTAAACTGAATCGCATTAGTGGGCATTTTCACTTCTAGGGACACCCAATTAGCTTAACTATCACAAAAAAGTTAACTTCGATGTCAGCTTTGTAACGACAATTATGCATTAAATATTAACAAAAATATTTTTTTATAATTTAATCCAGAAAGAATACGCGTATATGCAATATAAAAACACGAATAAAGTGGATTTATGTAAATATTTCATGCTTAATTGTCGTTACAAAGCTGAAATCGAAGTCAACTTTTTTGTGAGAGATAAGCTAATTGGGTGTCCCTAGAAGTGAAAATGCCCTAGTACGTTATGGTAACCCTCCAGGCCTGTGTCGTGGGAGTCTAAACCTTACAGATATAGCCATATCATGTGGCTCTTTGATAGGCTGAACTATTATTAATTACTTATTATAATTAATTTAGTGCATGCTCAATATATCAACTAATAATTCATAATGTAATTATATGTGTATACTAAACTAACAAATTATCACCCTTAGAATCACATCATACACATCATCAGCCTATGTTAGTCCACTGCTGGACGTAGGCCTCTCCTTTTAACTATGCGTATAGACGCATTAGGAGGTGCCCATAATCGCCACGCTGGGCAAGCGGATTGGCGATCGCAGTAATGTGTCCACTATGATGACCCTGCTTGCTGCACATCATCAATCTTTTATAAAATAATGGTCAGTGACACTTCAATCCCTTAGTTGACTCTTACGACACCCGCAGGAGGAGTTGGGGTGGTGACAAATGTATTCTTACTGCCGTCACCATACCCTTAGAATACTGCGTACAAATAAATGTATGCACCGTAAATACCTAACTATTATACATTGACGTAATGTCAATGTGTTAAATTTTGTCATAGACAGTGTCTTCCATACATTCTCTTATATCCAACTTAGAAATGCTCTTAGAAATTTTACTATACCTAATTAAAACGATTGCTTTTACCTTTTATAAAATAAAAGTAAGCCATTAAGGCTTTACCGATATTATGAATATGGTGGCGTTTAAGTAACGACATATATAAGAAGTAAAGTGGGTTAACTGTGATATAAAATTATATCCATATAACAAATTTGATTAGTAATAAAATCTTTATACAAGGAATCTCCTTGCAATAAATGCGGTTTAGTGTCACTATTTGAAATCAAATCTAAATCTTTAAATACACTCATTCAAAATCAGTGAAGTGATATCTATTACTTGTAATAAAATATTGACTACCTGAGTATGAGTGAGTAGCTAAGTCTCGGTAGTTACCATAAACGTCGTTATTCATAAACGTCTCCTGAATTAACAAGCCGCTATAGTACATTACGACACAAGTGCGAAAAACATGAAATTCGAAACGAGTGGCGAATGTGGCGATGTTTTAAAACACGACCGATAGGGAGTGTTTTAAATCGACACGAGTTACGAATTTCGTAATGCATGTGTCTCGTACGACGTTTTTTAGTGCAGATGGCCCCCCGACGTTTTGAACCTGACGTAAAATGACCCACTTCTCGCACTAGAGCCTAAAAAAGGCACCATCTGTACTAAAAAGTATATTAAGCCGGTAAGTACAAACAATACTTTTTATATCACATATATTCACAGAGAGAATAAGCGTCTAGACTCGGTATGGTGCCCAAGCATTACGAATATCACGCCTGACCGCAGTGTTTTACTATGTAAGCGGAGCGCAGAGTGGGGATAGAATGAGCATTCGCTCGTTTGGTATAAATCCACCTTACCGCGAACTTCGAAATCCGCAAATTTCGAGGATTTATCTCTGTCACTCTAACGAAGGCGTCATTAGAGTGACAAAGACATCGTCAAGATTTGCGGATTTCAAAGTCCGCTGCACGCTGTAGAGCCTCTGGTGCTAGATTACATCAATGAAACGACGTATTTCGAGGATTTATCTCTGTCACTCCAACGAAGGCGTCATTAGAGTGACAAAGACATCCTCAAGATTTGGGGATTTCAAAGTCCGCGGACCATCTGATGCTAGATTACATCCAATGCAATGACCAATGACGTAGTTCGTAGACAGTTTTTGCACCTGGCAGACGAAAGTGAAAGTCGGATTGGATCATACGATCACTTCCAAAGATTCGGCATTCTTATTGGTAACTAAATCGTAAGTCCATTGAGCTAACGTCGATGCCTCTATCAATGGCTGATGCAATACCATGTCTTATGGTAACTTTTTCAACGCACAATTTTTTTATGAAGATTCCGTTGTGATCAGTTGTGTGCTTTTAAGATTATTGATATCCGGATTATTTATATTTAATTTAATGTGGTCGTGTGGTGCCGGCAGTGAGATAAAACATTTGTCACCACCTCAACCCCGCGGATATCGTAAAAGTCGACTAAGGGAATAAAACGACCATTCTTTGATAGAAATGATGGCCAGCAGCGTCATCATTGTGACGCCGTATGCCGAAGACGAAGTTTTACCGCGATAATTCTTTCGCAGCGTATGTAGCCGTAGCATTATAGTGAAACCTACTCGTAATTCGTCGTTTAATGTACATAATTATGCGAATAGTTTGCAACTAAAGCAATAAAAAGGAAAATCTCGTTTTGCTAACCCAAGCGTGGAAACTTTTTAATAGTAATGAAAATTAACACAAGCTACCTACATGACAGTTGACATGAATAATCGCTTTCCAAGAACAAGAGATTGTACGGTAAGTGTAGGCACGTGAGACGTATCAGTGTACCTTACTGCCAGAAGCCACCAAATTACGCACAGATTTAAAGCGCGTAACACCAGTGGCTCTTAGTTGCTTGTGATAAGGTTCACAATTGATCATTTTTGACGTTGGTATGACAAGCTATTAGTTTGAAGAATGTAAACACGTGTATTTGCCAATTTAGTGATATAGATACAGATGTGATTGTTGTGATTAGATATAAGATTGACTATGACAATTAGTCTTGCTATAATTATGTCGTAGCGCCGGGGAAATATATACAATACATTGCGTTTTGTAGAGACGAATACCTAATATGATTGGCGCGATGAATGGCAAATCAAATCAACGTCTTTTTTAGAACTGTCAAAACGATCGCTAGATCGCTACAATGTTTTTTTATAAGAAATACACAAAAGTGACGTCACGTTTGTACACTGCCAAATGACCTACTCTTTTCAGTTCTTTCTAATTTATGAAATAAAAGTTCTGTACAAAAAATACTGAAATCTATATTTTAGTAAAAATTTCTTCGTGTATTATGTCGTGCGTAATGTGAAATGCATCATTTATTTTAACTACTGTATCCCTATTATCGAAATTATCACAGGGAAGGATATATCATAACTATCATAAGGCCTCTTACTTTTCTTCGAGAGTTACGGCACTCTCGAAGAAAAGTAAGATTTTTAAAAGTTAGAGCGGAGTGCTGACAAATATCTCAGCAGACCCCTTTTTTTATACCACGTCGGTGGCAAACAAGCTTACGGCCCGCTTGATGGAAAGCAGTCACTGTAGCCTATGGGCGCCTGCAATCCCAGGGGTGTCACATGCGCGTTGCCGACCCAATAAGAACTTGTACACTCTTCTTTTGAAGAACCCCATACTGTTGCCCAACGGGAAAACTTCGGCAGGGAGCTCATTCCACAGACGGACCGTCCGCGGGAGGAAGTTCCTCTGAAACCGCACGGTGCGCGACCATTGCAAGGTGTGAGGATGAGCGCCCAGTCGGTGGCGAGCGGTGATGTGATGAAAAGTGGACGTTGGCATCATGTCGAACAGTTCTTCTGCTCGCTCAAAAGTGTTAGTGCGAGCGCGATAGAACGCATTAGGTACGTATCGAATAAAACCTAACGTATCCTTTACTTTCCAACTCATGGTATAGGTAAATTCATTCAAACTGGCACGAATGAAATGAATGACATCTATCATTGTGTGCATGCGGCCATGCTATACCAACCTATATCTACATTATCTACTGTCATTTTGATATCCACACAATGCCACACATAGATACTTTCTATCACTTACTCGATCCATTCGTGCCAGCTTAGTTGAATTTACCTGTACGGTAGAGCGATGAAATACTTTACGTATGGAGTAAATGCTAACCTAAACGTTATTTGCCAACTCGTGGTAAGCACACAGTCCATCCATGCTGCCAATTAGCTACGTCGCCAATATTATTTCACTTAATGTCGTCCACTTTCATCGCCAGCGCATGTCATCGCTAGACTAAAAAGCTATAATTCACGATTTATGACACCTATTCTAAAGTAGTAGCAATACAATCCAAATTAAAAGTGACATGAAATAAAGTTATTCTCTCAGCACAGGACCTACCGTGAAAACAAGGTGAAATTATAATGGTTGTCCTCCGTTTAGTGCTCGTCTTTGTTTAGCATCGTTTTCCAGGGTAGGTAAAATAGATCTTTTTTTGTTTCACGTGATTTTTTTTTTCAATGGGGCAGGTCTTTTATATTAACCGACGCGTATTCTTCTGCCTTTTTCCTAACCGGAACACGATACTGAAGATGCCCTTAAACGGATTACAACCTTTAAAATTTATTTATTTATTTATTTAAACTTTATTGCACAAAAGTAAAACTTAACGTACAAAAGGCGAACTTAATGCCATGAGGCATTCTCTACCAGTCAACCTTAAGGCAAAGCAGAGAGATTGAAAAAATAAATTAAATTTCACCTTGAAACAACACATTTCGAGAATCTGTCTCTAGCCCTCCAATTACGTCTTCATTAGAGTGCAGAGCTAGATGCTCTGCACTGTAGTTCTCTACATATAGGCTCTCTGCTCAAAAAGTTTGTACATTTGGATCACGTCTTCAGGCGCGTTTAAACCAAAAGAGCATTCGCTGTTCTAGCGCCCGTTCTACGAAATCAACCAATCACGTTTTGTGTACCGATCGAATTTCGTAGAGTGGGAGGTTAGAACAGCAAATGCTCATTTAGTTTGAACGCACCTTTCGATATTAATAAAAATTGTTGGGCCGGTAAAGTCGAGCATTTCTGAAAAAGTTTATGAATTAGAGTTTAGCTTAATCTTTATTTATCATACTAGCGATCCGCCCCGGCTTCGCACGGGTACTATACCTACATAAAAACCTTCCTCTTGAATTACTCTACATAGTAAAAAAAATCTCATCAAAATCCGTTGCGTAGTTTTAAAGATTTAAGCGTACAAAGGGACATAGGGACAGAAAAAGTGACTTTATTTTATACTATGTATTGATTCTGCCGTTGAAGAAATAATAAAACTAAAGTACCTCACAGACCATCAGTCATTGTATAGCTTGTGTGATATAAGTTAATTATGTTTGAGTCATACTGTCTCTAATTAATTACTATGTACCGATATCGACTTCCGTGTGATATTGATATGCAATTAAACAAATGCAGTCATTACGAGTCGTTTGTATAATGACTATTGATTATTTATTGACAACACTAGCTTAGCGATTAGCGAAATTTGGGTCATTTTTTTTCTTCTAGTAGGATCGAAAGAGCTCGTGATTCTGAGCAGGAAAAACATAAAATTTACCTGTTTCAGAAAAATAAGTTTTTGTATCTCTTCTCGCGAAAATGCCCATTTACCTCTTGATTGGGTCCATACGCATAGTTACGCGTACGTTACGCTAATAGGCTGATGATGTGATGTGATAGATATTTTTAATTCACGTAAATAATTTAAGTTTAGATATTTTATTCTTAATCATATCAGATCAAATAAGGATATGCTGGGAATTCTAGTTCATTGTAAAACAAGTTTATTGTCTCTACTAATACTTAGTAGAAATTCAATACAGATTACAATGTAATTTTCACATCACAAGTCTTAAACATCAAGTAATTCAATACAAAGCGCCTTTACTTAACTGCCATTTAAACATGTCTAAACGGCTGTCCAGCAATATAATAATTCGCCAGGCGTAGTGAATTTCTAAACGCCCTCTGCTTGTCAAATAAAACGGAATGTCTACTGGGTATTTATTCTTGGCCTGGGTGGTATTCTTGGCCGTGGCCTGTTGCTTACAATAATTGTTTAGAATAACCAATTTAAATACTTACAATTTAATATTCATGCGCTGTTTTCAAACGACTTCAGAAAAAGGAGGAGGTTCTTAATTCGACTGAATGTTTTTTTATGTTTGTTAGTTCAGAACTTTCGACTGGGTGAACCGAATTTGACGATATTGTTTTTTTATATGAAAGCTGATGCACCGATTGCTCCCATTTGAATTTGGTCCGGTTCTGACAATAGCACCAAGAGGAAATCATATACGTCATAATCATAAAGCACGACAAATGGACGAATAACTCAATATTACGCCAAACGATTTCGATAATTATTTTTTAACCGTCTTCAAAACAAACTAAGACGGTTCCGTTGGCACCGAGTGGTGCGATTATGGGGTCTTGGAGAAATCGGTTGAAGTCTGTTTTTTTATATGACATCTAATATTTAAATACACAGGACTCACCTCTGTGTACTTTTGGAACATCATTCAAAATATCCATGGATACAACGGACTACAATATTTCCTCTTCATAATTATGAAGAGGAAGCAATTGCTTAAAGGTGCATGTAGACCAAACGAGCATTCGCTATTCTAATTTCTACGAAATTCAATCGCTACACAAAACGTGATTCGTTGATTTCGTAGAGTGGGGGATAGAATAGCGAATGCTCGTTTGGTCTGAATGCGCCTTAACATCTTATTTTTAAGAGATAAAAGGTGATTATAGCCTGAACAAGCAGATTAAGAAAGGCTTTTCTTGTTCCAATCTGTAGGCAACAATGTAATGTTGCAAAAGCTGGCCCGATTTGCCGCATTTATGAATATCATTGAACTGGTATGGCTGTGACTAATAGATAGTTTATTTATGAACGACAGCGAGTAATAGTTATTTGCTTGTTTGGAATTGTGAGACCGATAATTAATTAAAAATCTGCGGGTTTTATGGCGAAATTGCGATTTTATACAACTTTGCAAAGTAGTGGTTTCAGCCTCTGTTTTACAAGCGTTTCCCTATACCAATAATTGTTGACCGAAACCATCTGAAGGAGGTACGTAGTCGTTTTTTAAACAGAGGGTCTCCGCGAAATTAAATATAACTGTCTCTGTCACTTCCATCAAATCTAAATTAGAGTGGAGATAGTGACTTCGGATTTTCGATGTTCGCAGTATGGCCCTCTCTGTGACGTAATGTTTACTGTATAAATAAAAAAATATGTGCGTATACTTCCCAGTAATACAATGCGGCAAATGATTGCCATTTGTGTCTTAAGATCCACCTGTTAAAACTTAAATCCACAAAAACTATTTACACAATGCCACACGTAGGTTTGAGTTGCGCTTGAGCACGTTCCTTAAACATTTCTCGGGGTTTGTCTAGAATAGAATATAATTTAATGAAAACAAAGCCTTTTAGAAAACAAACATGAATGTCATAATTTTTTTGTTACGAAGTAAAATTTTGTGACACAACTTTTGGCGGTGAAAAAAGGCGACATATTCAAATTTTCTATGAGCGATTAACAATTTTTTAAATTTACTACCTTTTATACTGAAACATGTCGTAACATGGTCCTACAGTGGCCTAGCCTAGGATTCCAATTCCAATGGTTGAGTGCACGTATATAATATAACATGTTACTTTGTTGGAGATATTAGTCTCGGATCAGATACGACACTCATCGGCGTGTATTTTTAGATGCGGCAGTGTGTTTGGTGCACCGTTTGTTTGTTGTCTGCCAGAAAGCAATGCAATGACGCATTCAGTTCAGGTTCATTTACCCATGTGGTATCAATATTACTATGTGTGACGAAAATGTGGCTGTCTAAAATATGACTTTAAAATCTGGCAATCACTTAAAATCTTTTGATTTTGTTCCTTTGATGGATACTAAAGTTATGGTATAATAAAAAGTACCTATGTGAACTTTTGAAAATAATTTGCATTTTTGTAACTTATGTGGAAGTTACGAGGGATTTTTTTAAATACTACTACTCCTTTATGACTTATCGATAAAGTGCATTCAGACCAAACGAGCGTTCGCTATTCTAACCCTCTACTCTACGAAATTCGATCGTTACTCAAAACGTGATTCGTTGATTTAGTATAGAGGGGATAGAATAGCGAATGCTCGTTTGGTCTGAATACACCTTAACAGTTATGTCGATGTTTAATTCTGTTAATCTCTCCTACCTGCTAGAAAAATATCTAGGTACCTACAATGTGTGGAAATCTGATAATGATAACAAGATCTTGGCCACGTGCGAACGGGCTTCGCAGACGCGTTGCGTCGCCACACACGTGCTTTCGGATTTGTTTATGTACCGCTGCCATGAGATTTCTGCAGCCTTTATCTGTGTGTATACCATGAGCTGGCGCCGTGAGTTCATCATCATCATCATCATCATATCAGCCGAAAGACGTCCACTGCTGAACATAGGCCTCCCCCAAAGATTGCCACAAAGACCGGTCCTGCGCCACCCGCATCCAGCGGATTCCTGCGACCTTCACCAGGTCATCAGTCAGAATGCGTTAAATGCATTACTTACCATAGAGTTTGCCTAATTTCAGAGACTGAGGGATTAATAAGGGTGTCACTGACTATTAGTTTATAGAAGGTTGATGATGGGCAGCAGCATCATCATAGTAGACACATTAAAAGCATTCTACCATGTGTTTGTTTCCCAATTCAAAATAATACATTATAAATTATAATATAACCTCGTTTTAGTGGCCTAATCCTAGGTGCCAGTTGGCCTAAAAATCTTACTAAAATAAGTGATAGATTGTTTTCATTCTTTGTCTAATTATTTGTTTAATTGTTACAGGTATGTATCTCGAGCACAGCGCTGGAAATTTGTAAATATATTTCATTAAATACATATTGCAAAAAAAAACATAATTACCAAAAACCTTAATAAAAACAAAACTTAACGTCACTCGTCAAGGCCGTCTTTAACTATGGGGGGGCCCCTGGGCACCCAAGGATTTTTAGGCCCCTTTCGAAAGGAAAGTAAACGTGAGAATAAATGTGAGGACAGTTGTCGACCTTTCGGGGGCCCCCTGAAGATGAGGGCCCTGGGCACGTGCCCCTTGTGCCCTTATGGTAAAGACGGCATTGTCACTCGTTTGTGTTACGAAGTTATCCATCTAATTCGTTTCGCTAAAGTTCGTAATACGGAAACGATCGTGATTTTATTTTCATGAAGCCCTTAATTGGCTATGTAAAGTTTTCTGAAGGTATGAATATTATATTTTTCCCTGGTAGCCGTCGTCTTAAGGTTCAAGAAAATGCGGCTCTTTTATTTTTATGCCCTGTAAATTGTTAATAATCTTTTTTTAAGTCGGTGAGGTGACATTTGTGCAGTTTTATAGATGAACAGAGCCTAATGCTTTCGTCCGCGACAGGTACAATGAAATAGAAAAAACAAATTGAATGACACGAGTGACATTGACGTTGACAGATTTTTCATATCCAATTTTATTCCTTATCTCGGAATCTTCAACTTACAATGTGTGGGTGTGTAGATTAGTACATTACGACGCAAGTGCGAAAAACATGAAATTAGAAACGAGTGGCGATGTTTTAAAACACGACCGAAGGGAGTGTTTTAAATCGACACGAGATACGAATTTCCTTTTTGCACGTGTCTCATACAACGTTTTTTAGTACAGATGGCCTTCCGAAGTTTTGGACCTGACGTAAAATGAGTCACTTCTCGCACTAGAGCCTAAAAAATACACCATCTGTACTAAAATATATATTTTTTTAAAACATCGCCCCTCGTTTTGAATTTTATGTTTTTCGCACTTGTGTCGTAATGTACAAATTTATGGATGTATGTGCTATGTCAAGTCCACTTGACAAGTTTTGTTAAAGTCTTGCACCCATAGTTCCGACCCCTATTTATAAGTATACGTGGTGTTCCCATGGAGGCATTAACGGTAAACACACGGTAAACGTAAGAGTAACATGTCACCTAAATTGTAGCGGCATTGACAAGTGTCATAGTTGTGCACTCGTTAAAGTACGGTTCCGCTCGTTACCTGCGGCCTGCACCGTTATTGGGCGGTTTGGGGTCTCGTAGTTTTACGATGGTTCCGTAAAAATTTTAATGCCAAAATGTTCGGTAAGTACATTACACTAAACAGGAAAAGTCAAACAAAATGTGGTCTACCACTTTTCGACTTTGTTACCACTGACTACAGGGTGAAACACGAGTTGTGAACAGTAATACATTTTTCTAACTCTTTAAACAACAATTGAATGCCCCACAAGTTAAATATATATCTAAAATGTGCCCTAGTTTCTTCCAGTTTCCAGCAGAACCATAAAACGGCACATTACAGACGTGTTCACTGACTGGGATAAACAGTCCTACCAACTTTAATACACCTTACCACACGTATTTAAGACCTAGTATGCCTTGTTATATTTTCGTAGGCCGCTTAGTCTGAAAATCGGGGTCGCTCGATGCCTATCTAGGTCTCAGACGAGCTTAGCCGAAGGGCAGCGGAAATACACGATCACGCAAATCTGACGTTTGTGTTTACGTAAACGGATTTTAAAGAAACGGAAATACCTATTTGAAGGGTCCACGGAAAAAACATGTCCAGTGCTTAAAAAAATCAGGGCAAATTCACACCTTATTCTGTTAAAGGTAAGGTGGTTTTTCCTTCTGTAATTTGAATTGACTAGACATGTTCTTTCCGTGGACCGTTCATTTGTCTTAGTTTCAAAAATAGTTTTGGAAATATATATATGAATGTTAGTATAGTCAGCCGTAGCCTAGTTGGTAGTGACCCTGCCTACGAAGCGGTTCCGGGCTCGAATTCCGGCGAGGGCATTATTTGTGTATTTATTTATCACAAATATTTGTTCCTTGGTCATGACTGTCTATGCATTTAAGTATCTATACAGGGTGTTTTTTTTTCGACCGTTCAAATTCTACGTAGTGAATGTGTAGGTCATACTGACCAACTTTTACTATGGGGACAAAGTCGAAATCGCGAAAAAAAAATCAGCTGTTTCATACATTTCGGCCGGCGTAATGCCGCCAATTTGTATGAAACAGCTGATTTTTTTTTCGCGATTTCGACTTTGTCCCCATAGTAAAAGTTGGTGAGTATGACCTACACATTCACTACGTAGAATTTGAACGGTCGAAAAAAAAACACCCTGTATATATATCGTCGCCTCTGGTACCCACATCAGAAGCCTTGAATGAGCTTACCGTGGAACTAGTTCGATATGTGTTTGATATCCCAAGATATTTATTTAGTTTACCAGCTAGAACGATTATCCTAGTATGAAAGTTTCTTTTAAAAATTCAGCTTTTTAAAAGCTTTGTATTTTTTACACGAATGCTCATAAAAACGAGTACGGTATCAAAATAAGGGCTTTGAACCACGATTACGAATAGGTAACTTATATGACGGCATTGGTCTTTTTTTTTAATTTTCCTTGTGGAAAATCTGCTTTCATGTTATCAAGATCTGTTAGAACCTGGTTTTAGAATTATGATATTTTTTACAAAAACCTTTCTTATACCGTTTTTTTTCCTTGATTTGGCGACAGTTGTAACGCAACTGCATCTTGGATATTGTCAAACGGATCATGAAATGGTTTTCATTGCAGTTAATTAAGCTTTGCTTGTATTAGATTAGATGAGTTTGATATCTCGAGTATTGGATTATGTTATCTCAGATTATCTCTTTGACGCATGCAGGATTAATGAGTATGGAAATGCTGTATGGGAGGTCTGTAACCTGTAAAAGAATGAATACATATTTTATTACGCTACAAGGAAAAAATAAATTTGGAACGAGTGACGATAAATTAAAAAAAGTACCGAAGGGAATGTTTTAAACGATACGATGAGCTACGACCTTCTGGCACATGTATCGTACAACATTTTCAGAATAAATTGCTTCCCGAAGTTTTGGCCTGACAAAAAGTGAACAAAGTGCATAAAAATGCACCATCTGTATTGATCAAATATTTTAATGCAATCTAAATATTGTGGTTTCTGTTTGGGAAACATTATTCCTTCCGCGTCTTATTACATTTTCATTTGCTGTAAAATTCCATGAGAATTAGAATCGTCTATTTTTTTTAGGGTTCCGTACCAAAAGGGTAAAACGGGACTTACTTATTACCATACCCCGTTATCAATGTTGCAGATTCATTGAAACTGAGTCATAGGGTTGTCACAAAAGGTTAAATTTTTTGAGGTGATATTTTCATTAGCATTTTTCTTAATTGTGACATTTGGCTATTGCATGGGCAGCTAATATCCCTATGTTTTAATAAGAATCGAAGACATCTTACTTTAAAATGTATGGTGCATTGACACAAATGTATCTTATTTTTATCTGTAACAGAAAACCCCGAACATTTTATTTAAAATAAACTATTATCAAAAATGTTTAACTAAGTACTTATACTTATACTTAGTATGTAGGTAGGTACCTACATCAGTATGTAGGTACATTTTTTAAACTTATTTATACACTGTTATTTGTACAAGTTACAAAATTCACGAACCATTTCTGCGTCGCATTCGGGTTACTCTAATTTCGCCATCAGCTCCAGCTTAAACTGGGAAAATTCTGCGTGATCAATGAGGAAATTCATGATCACTATCACTACATAGTATAAAATAAAGTCACTTTTTCTGTCCTTATGTCCCTTTGTACGCTTAAATCTTTCAAACTACGCAACGGATTTTGCTGAGATTTTTTTAGTATATTTTAATAGGTAGAGTAATTCAAGAGGAAGGTTTATATGACGTAGGTATAGTACCCGTGCGAAGCCGGGGCGGGTCGCTAGTTATAACTATAAATTAAGAGAACGAATTACATTGTCATAAATCAATTTTGACAAATAAATGACGCTATCACATATTATAGACTAAAAAAGGAATATAACCTTTTTTTTATTACGGGGTGAAAAGAGGTTTTATTTTGTTAACAACTTCAAATACCATGTCATATTTTATAGGTACGTAGGTAAACTAAAATTAACATGTAAAGTGCCAACCCTAGCGTTTTCAATGAATCTGCAACACTGATAACGGGGTATGCTTATTACTAAGGCTCGCCGTTTGTCTTTTCGGCTGTCACCAGGCTGGATCTCGTGAATTGTGATAGTTACGCAGTTTAATTTAAATTCTTACAGACAGGGACCGGAACCGTTATTTTCTTCATACAAAAGAACGGTTTTTTTTCGTTCGTTTTCTTTCTTCAGTATATAAATTCGAAGTTAATGGAGTAATTTAAAAATATGATATTGTAAATTACATAAAATATTGAGTAGTACATAAAGAGTATGAAACGTTTTAAAATATTGGGCTATTTCGAGGTTTTTGTAAAATGACGGTTCCGGTCCCTTCTTACACATGCTGTATTTCTGTTGCTGCTATAACAACAAATTCTAAAAAGTAGAATAAAATAAATATTTAATGGGGCTCCCATACAACATCCATCCATTAGCTAGTCTAAACCATAGCGAATGCAAGCCACAGAGTTGTGCGCCAATCGAATGCATTCGTTACAGAAGATGCATTTTTTCAACGTTTGCATAATTTCCATGTATGTATTAGATTCGCAAGACGTAACATTTTTTATTTTATATTTCAATCGACCTTGCTTTTATTTCACACTGATTATTATAAATATGATTAAACGGTTAAACTCACGTTTACTTAGTCACTACGCGCGACATTTTTCGGGAAGCCTAGTAGGCTTAGCACAGGATTAGTGCGACAATACGTCGCGCGAGATAGACTATCCATCCCTCTTTTTTTCAAAAAATTAGTAAAAGATGGAAAATCTATCTCGCGGCGACATACTGACATAGGTACCAATCATGTGCTAAGCATATAGGTCTTCAAACCATGTCGCGCGTAGTGACATAATACTAATGAATTAATAATAAATTATTTGTATTTGAATGACAGTGTCAAGTCAATCTATAAAAACTTAAACCCCCATTTAAACATAGTTGTGATTGGTCCATCAAAGTTTTGATCGGCTATACCTATTCTATAAACATTTGTCAAAAGGTGCAATCTCCCACGAGATTATCGTTGCTACCTGCGACTATATAACATGGACGTGTAACGCTCATAAATGCCCCCAAAACCAATTGTTCAATTGTGCCAAATTGGGCAGGACATAGCGCTTTTCTTAACACCGCGCATATTTCGGCGCAACATCTTTAGGTGTATTCAAACCAAACGAGCATTCGTTACTCTATCCCCCACTCTATGAAATCAACGAATCACGGTTTGTGTAACGATCGAATTTCGTAGAGTAGGGGGTTAGAATAGCGAATGCTCGTTTAGTCTGAATGCATCTAAAGATGTGCCGAAATATGCACGGTGTTAAGAAAAGTGCTATGTCCTGCCCATTTTGGCACAATTGAACAATTGGTTTTGGGGGCATTTATTTATGAGCGTTACACGTCCATGTTATATAGTTGCAAGACTTGCAGGTAGCAACGATAATCTCGTGGGAGATTTCATCAAATTGCGAAAAGATGCACATGCTTTTTGTTTCAAAAACTCGTATCTTCACGATCGTTTTAGACGTTAATCGCTTAATTATATTCATCGACACACAATACCTTGTCGCGGCCGTGTGAACTCTGTCGCCATTGTTTCAGTTAATCGTCTATTCTAATCGTTATCATCGGTCTTAGTTGTTGAAAGTGAACTACTTAAAACTATTCAAACGTATTGAAAGTTCTGAAATTCTGACCAAGAATCACATTTTAAATTTTCATTTTTGTAGCCACGGATTACATATTTGTGACTAGGTTTTTAGAATACCCAGATATTATTCACATCACATTATCAGCCTATTTCAGTTCACTGCTGGTCGTAGACCCTTCCTATTATGCTCATGCATATAGAAATAAATAAATAAATATCTTGGGACATCTTACACAAATCGACCCAGTCCCACGGTAAAGTGCGTTATGCAGACACCGAACGTATGCGAGACCAAATAGACGAGGCCTTCTCCGTAATTATGGCATTAATTAAGGAGGAAGGAGACAAGAAGAGTGTTGAATCAAAGTACAGCATGTTCTACGATAAGTTTTATTCAATCAAAACTATGTATGAGGACTTATTCACTCAACCTACCGTATCGTCTTTGCAAAATCGGTCTGCTAATTCAAACGGTTTGGAAAGTACTCGTTTCCATCTACCTAAAATTCAGTTAGCTAAATTCAAGGGTGTACATACTGAATGGCCTAATTTCATATCTATATATAATAGCCTGATACATAACAACAGTGATTTGAGTGTTGTACAAAAGTTTCACTATTTGTTAACTGTCTTAGAAAATGAGCCATTGAGTTTGGTGCGACACCTTACTATATGTGATGAAAATTACATGATTGCATATTCCCTTCTACAGGAGCGTTATGAAAATAAGCGGTTGATTGCTTCTAAACATTTAGAGCTCTTGTTATCGGCTAGTTGTCATACAATAATACATAAAAACTTGCGTAAGTTTGTAAATACACTTAAAGAAAATACACAAGCACTTGGGTTTGACACAACTTCTTGGAGTTTTTTGCTATTTCATCTTGTGTCAAGAAAAATGCCTGCAGAGCTGCGTACCAAGTTTGAACTTACTCTTAAAGCAAATGAAATCCCAGAATTTGAGAACTTGTTGGACTTTCTTGAGAATCGCTTGCGTGTGTTGGAAGCTTCTCAAAATGTACTCTCAAAACCAAGTTACAGTGATGTACCTGCCACCGTACATGTGGCTCAACAAGCGGCGTGTATCTGTTGTGGTGAAAACCATGCTATTTATCATTGTCCAAAATTCAATTCAATTAATGACAAAAGGTCTTATGTCAAAAGTAAGAATTTATGTTATAATTGCTTGCGGCCTCATCATGTCTCAAAGTGTATGTCGAAAACACATTGTCAGATCTGCGGGGGCAAGCATCACACCAAATTGCATCCAGCCGAGGCGACAAGCAGTACCAACGGGTCCATTGTCTCGCCACAGGCTGCCGATCAAACTTATAATCAAAATATACCTAACGGTAGCACAAATCAAGAAAGGGTAGTGAATACCCATATGTTGTCATCATTGCCAAGTTGCAGCACTGATGGCAAGCAAATTCTACTTAATGTAGAGCCGATGTCTATGGGGCTGCTTGGTACTGCTCTTGTAGGAGTCCAGGATGCAAGCGGTCACATTCATGTGGTTCGTTCATTAATTGATCCCGGTGCCCAAACATCTCTTATAACTGAGCACCTAGCTCAACAGCTGCGACTTCAGCGCCGCCAGTCATGTGATGTGTTTGGCATAGGTGACCAGCGACAGCCTTCCTGTGGAAGTGTAGATTGTCACATTACCTCGCTTGTGGACTCAGGTCACCATGGCCTGTTCACTGAGGCCATAGTGATGAAGCGCATCACTGGTTACCAGCCACCAACCCAAATTAGTCCCACTGTTTTTCACAGTTGTAAGGACCTGGCTTTGGCTGACAAGAATTTTCACATGCCTGGACGTATTGACCTGTTGCTAGGCGTCGACCTGTTCGATGAGATATTCACAGGTGACAAGCACCAGCTCGGCATAGGGTTACCCACAGCTCACTCAACGATTTTCGGGTGGGTTGTCATGGGGAAGTCGCCGGTCATGTCCAGAGGGTATCAGCATACCCACTTAGTATCGAACAACTCTAGGTTGGAGTCAGCCTTGACACGATTTTGGAACGACGAAGAGGTTCCAGTCACACCCATCCTGGATCCCGAGGACATCGCCTGCGAAAAACATTTTATGGAAACCCACAGTCGCGATGCCAGTGGGAAGTTCGTTGTTCGCCTGCCCTTTAAGGTGGAGCTTAAGCAACTAGGCGAAACGCGCCCTGCTGCTCTAAGGCGCTTTCACAACTTGGAGCGGAGGCTTACAAGGGAACCACGCCTGCGTGAACTTTACGTTAATTTTATGCGTGACTATAAAGAGTCTGGCCATATGCAGCTCAGGTCACCTGAGGGTGGTGGTGAGAGGTGCTATATCCCACATCACGGCGTTCTTAAGGATAGCAGCAGCACCACGAAACTGCGCGCAGTATTCGATGGATCGCTGGCTAGCTCCACAGGGGTTTCGCTGAACCAAAACTTGATGTCAGGCCCGAAACTTCAACAAAATATCCAAGACGTCATTCTTAGATTTAGGTTGCATCCTGTCGTTTTCACATGCGACATTAAACAAATGTATCGCAACGTGCGTCTGCACCCGGACGACTGGCGCTATCAAACCATTTTTTGGCGCGATTCTCCGGACGACCCGTTGCAAGAATATGAGCTCACGACCGTCACTTACGGTGTTTCCAGCTCCGCGTTCCAGGCTATTAGGGTCATCCACGAGCTAGCGAATTTGAATTCCACGCTCTACCCCGAAGCCTCGCGCGTCCTGCGGGAGGACACATTTGTCGACGACGTCGTCACCGGCTCTGGCACCGTAGAGAGCGCTAAAGCTCTACAGCATCAGCTTGTCGAGGTACTCGGTCAAGGTTGCTTCCAGTTGAGAAAATGGTCTAGCAACAAACCCGAGATCCTACAAGGATTTCCATCAGATCATCGAGAGGCCCCATTCCGTTTTGAAGAGTCAGGTGACAACATCTTCAAAATACTCGGAATCGAGTGGAACCCATCCGATGACAACTTCTTATACCGTGTGGCTGAGATGTCGCGCACGTCGACCAAACGAGGTGTTCTGTCAGACATCGCTCGACTCTACGATCCGTGCGGTTTCATCACTCCCGTCACGTTTGCTGCAAAATCCTTCATGCAGAGTTTGTGGCTTATTGATCTCAACTGGGATGACCCAATCCCAGCTGAATCTCAATCGTTCTGGTTAAAGTTTGTTAACGACTTTAAAGCTCTGCACCGCGTGCGTGTTCCCAGATTTGTACTTGCTGATCTGCCATACGAAGCTCATCTTCATGGCTTCAGTGACGCTTCTGAGCGCGGCTACGCGGCCTGCATATATCTCCTTATCAAAACTGAGGCGGAATCAAAAGTCCACCTCATTATATCGAGGTCGCGAGTAGCACCAGTCAAACAGAAAGTGACGATTCCCAGAATGGAACTCTGCGGCGCCGTACTCTTGGCGCGATTGCTTGAACACGTGCTAAGTGTCCTTAAAAATAAAATCACCATAGAGTCTACTACGGCATGGTGCGACTCCAGCATTGTCCTAAGCTGGATCCAAACAGCTCCACATAGACTTCAAACCTACGAAGGTAACCGTGTATCACAAATACAAGGTATGATTCCTAACGTCCTATGGATGCACGTAGCTTCGACTCTTAATCCTGCGGATTCAGCCAGTCGAGGTTTGCTTCCTTCGGAGTTGCTGAACCACAACCTGTGGTGGGGCCCTGTTTGGTTGAAAGATTTTGTTCCGGTTGCAGCACTCCCAGTTCAAACCGTCGAACTACAACCTCAACACTGTACTCCAGCTGCCGCTTTCACAGTGCAAGCTGTCGAGACACGTGTTAAAGACTACCCGGCTGCTGGCGACAGCTGCCACGATGTCGAGGATCCATGGCTTATCGCACGTTATAGTTCCTTGCTCAGGCTCCAGACAACTGTCGCTTGGTGTCTGCGCTTTATTAACAACGCGCGAAAGTCAGCTCAGAACCGAAAGGGGTATTTAACTGTCAATGAGTTAAATAACGCCCTAATCACCATGGTAAAGCTAGTTCAATTAGCAGCTTTTCACGATACGTTCAAGGCGTTGCGCGAGTGTCGTACGCCTAAAACCCGGATTATTCGTCTCAATCCGTTCATTGATGACGATGGCCTGCTAAGAGTGGGGGGACGCCTCGTACATTCACGGCTAACTTACGCTAGCAAGCATCCTTTGCTTCTCCCGCATTCTCACCATCTGACTCACATCTTGATTGATCACTACCATTTAATGTTTGGCCATGCAGGCGCTGATACGTTGCTGACTGTAATCCACCGCCGGTTCTGGATATTATCAGCACGCAAGGTCGTCCGCCACAGGATATTCAAGTGCCAACGGTGTTACAGACTTAAAGCCAAGCCGTTAACCCCGTTCATGGGAAACCTGCCTGCCAGTCGAGTCACCCAGGCTAGGCCTTTTCAAAAGGTCGGCGTAGATTTTGCTGGGCCGTTTACCGTCAGAGCATCAAATTTACGCACGCCTAAAACCTACAAGGCGTATCTCTGCGTTTTCATCTGCTTCGCATCCAAAGCAGTTCATTTAGAAGTCGTGTCTGCACTGTCCACCGACGCTTTCCTAGCGTGTCTGGACCGCTTCGTGTCTAGACGGGGGTTGCCCTCGGACATATTCTCAGATTGCGGCACAAATTTCGTTGGTGCACGCAACCACTTGAAGCTGATCTACGACAGCATTGATGAAACTCGGATCCAACAAAAACTTGCACCCCAGCAAATCACATGGCACTTCAATCCCCCTTCTGCACCCCACCATGGCGGTCTTTGGGAAAGTGCCATGAAGTCTGCCAAAACCTTACTCACACGCATTATCGGCGACCGCGTCCTCACGTTTGAGGAGCTCGCCACCATCTTCGCTAAAATTGAAGCCATAATCAATTCCAGACCTCTGTGCCCACTTAGCAATGACCCCAACGACTTCGATGTTCTGACTCCGGGACATTTTTTAATTGGGCAACCGCTTCTCTGTGTTCCCGAACATAACGTTGATAAAGCTCCCGCCAGTCGCTTGAATCGTTGGCAGCTGTTGCAGCAGATAACTCAGCATCTGTGGAAACGTTGGCACAACGAATACCTGCATACTTTGCAGCAGCGACAAAAATGGCTCACTCCCATACCTAACCTACAGGTTGGGGAACTGGTGCTTCTCGTTGAGCCAAACAGTACACCCCTGCAGTGGCGCAGGGCCCGTGTTTCAAGGATATGCCCTGGCATGGATGGGATTGTTCGTGTGGTGGAGGTCAAAACTTCTAATGGTACGTTCATGCGTCCAGTGGTCAAGCTGTGTCCACTGCCTAACGCACATTAACCGTCAAATTTGATTACTAACTCACCAAACCACCACATCATACAATTTAGTTATAAGTTTCTACAAATCTTAGTATATAAATTTTTTGTTACGTTTGCAGTCGTCAACATTCATTGAACAAGCTTTCCTTTTTTTTTATTAGAAGTCTGTTTAATATGCTTCAAAGAATTGCAGATACTTTCAAGAGCACGTCTGCTCTTCGGGAGGCGGTATGGCGCTTACCGAATCATTTTCACATCCCTAATTTATGTTCGCATCCCTATCCACTTAAATCTACCCTTTTATATTTTCCTATTTTGCAAACCACCTTGGGGGTAGACGGGAAAACAAGTGACATCTACCTTACCGCTCGGAACGCCAGGTCGAGACCATCTCCCTCCGGCTAACTTATTCGCGAGTGACGTAAAAACTCAAGGAAAACCACGGAAAATCATCTACATCTCTATACAAATATACGCCCCGGGGCAGAAGAGAGCAGAAGTGTGGCAGCGCGTCCTACAAAACCCAGCACGCGGGGACATTCGTTGAACCAGGTTTGCTCCCAATTTCCTTCTCTTTTTTCTCCGCTTCCCAGATAGATACATATAGATACTTAAATACATACACAGGCAGGACCAAGGAACAAATATTTGTGATAAATAAATACACAAATAATGCCCTCGCCGGGATTCGAACCCGGAACCTCCAGCTTCGTAGGTAGGGTCACTACCTACTAGGCTACAGAGGCTGGACGCGGTAGCGTGAAGACATGTATTATCAGCATGCGTACGCATTTTGTCTATTAAAATCAGCCGCTTATAGTATGAAACGCGTAAGCATACGTACCTATCTACCTACGCGTGCGAAAATTCGGATACGATCTCATACTAAACGACCATTTTATACACGGTGCTCGTGAGCATTCCGAAAGGTTGGTTGTGGAATGCTGAATTCCTGACCATATTTAGAGTCTTTAATGTTATATAAAATTTCCTTGGTTTCAGAGATAGTCAACCTTTTTTCAAAATAAGTTTTTCGACGTAACTCGACATAAAACTTCTTTTTGATTACAACGCTACCACAATGTGTTCTAATATTACCATACCTTTTGCCTGACAATCAAAAAATACGAATAGACTTGACGAAATAACCTGTACCTAAAAATAAATAAATTATAAATATTAGATGTCATATACCAAAGAAAAACGATCAAGATCACCTAATGTCCGAGGTGGAGACATTAGGTGATCTTGGTAATTTTTCTTTGGTATATGACATCTAATATTTATAATTTATATGTATAGTATTAAGAGTAGTGTGACTACTGGGGAAAAATAAAAAGTACAAATCAAAATATTTAGTTAATAAATAATTGGATTTGTGTTTTCGCAATACGTTTAAAATCAATAATTTAAACAAATTGTTGTTATGATAAAAAGTGCTGGAAATGTTAAAAAGTATTCAAAAAGTCTAAAAAAAAAGAAAAAAAAATGGTGGAATTGACATTTGGTCTCATAATATTTTTTGTTTATTTTATGTCTAGAATGCATAGTTAAAATCTCTCGCAATGCTCGCGAGCACCGTGTATAGACAAAATTAGTACTGCGCTGCTGATTTAAATTAAGTGTCTTCACTTCAGCCTTAAGAGGTAATGCCAATAATCGCCACGGGCAAGGCAGGTTAGCTTAGTTGTTCACTATGATGACGCTGCTGCCCATCATCAATCTTCAATAAATTTATCGTAAGTAACATTACCACCCCTTAGTCGACTCTTACGACACCCACGGGAAGAATTGGGTGTTGACAAATGTATTCTGCCGTCACCACACGACTAGAGCAAAATTTATATTAAAACTCAACCTAACCATAGACCATAGCACTGCCACTGTGGTCCATGAATTCAAATCTCAATACATTAATTTTGCTGTTATATTTAATTCACGTCACCCGACTCGTTGCCTACTTATTATTCCTCTTAAATTAGATCGCCCACTAAATTGAGATCTATCTATTTATAATTCTGTCATCTGACGCCCACAGAAGTTCCTTACCGTCACGCCCGTACCCCCGAAAATGTACCCTACTTTATAATAACCAGGGATCGGACATGAGTCCAAAATTGACTAAATGAATAATCAAACGAATTATTTCTTGAAATTTCATTTCGAAGTTTTAAGGTCACTATTTAAAAAGGTTTTCATAGTTAGGTACCGTTGTCAAACATGTAATTTTCTGAATATGATTAATTATTCAATCAACTTTGGAGTCATGTCCATATTATTGCGGACAATGACGCACATTTTTCCGATCTCTGATAATAACACAGAACTGTCAGGTCAGAAGGGCTACCGCGAACTAAAATCGATCGTGTTCCATCCCTGTCACACTTACGTTCTATTTTACAAGTGCGAGAGAGAGGCTTTCGCGGTTGACCCTAAGTAGCCGTACCATGAGTTGTCAAAGTAAGGTTTAACTCTAACTATACTGATTTTGGGGCGACTATCATGGACTACTTTACGTATCCAGTAAACGCTACGTAAACAACTCGTGGTAAGCACACAGGCTAGATTCGAATTTCTATTCGATCACGCTTCGTCTGTAACGAGATTTACGGAAATTGCTTGTCCTCTTTATTGCCATCAGTTATATCGCGTATTATCTTTTACGTCCTCACATCACAGCTTTCTTGGATATGGATATATGGTCAGGCTTTACGCAGAAGTCGTTTGCGTGCAGTCTTCTGCAGACCTAGCACATGATTGATGCGACGGTATGTTGCCGCGAGAGACTCCCCGTCTTTTACTTACTATATTAATAAAAGAGAGATGGGTAGTATATCTCGTGGCGACATACCGTCGCACGAATCATGTGCTAAGCCTACTAGATTGTGCGGTCACACATCTTGTTTGACAGTAACGTGCGGCGCTCTCGCGGCTACGCCTTTTTTCGATTGAATTTATTAGAAAGAGACCGCGAGAGCTGCGTGTTGCTGCCAAGCCAAATAAGTTTGCGAGCCCCGCTGGAGTGTGGATCAATTATGTTGCCGTTGAGTCTTTACTCATTTTTGTGTCAGATAAAATACTATACCATATTTTTTTTCTTAATTGATATTAAAAATGACTTATACTGTATGTACATGCTACGGACAGCAGTGTTATTCACTAAGGAAACCGCCTTGCTGTCAGCGCTGTGTCAGTGCTAGGGCTGCCAACTGTCCCGCTATATGTGGGACGTCCCGTTTCTGGGGTCCTAAAGTATGCGTCCCGCAAAGGGTTCGCGCGGGACGCCAGTTGTCCCGCTTTTCAGGGAATACTAAAATAGTAATATGAATACGTAAATGAAAGCAATTTAAAATTTCGTCTTGTTAATTTGAATTTACCGCGATATCCGTACCAATAGTCCGCAAGCACCGTGCACTGAACGTGTATACTGCCAAAATATGAATGATTGCGATGGGTGCAATAGGTGCATCTAAATTGAACCAATCTGAAATTAAGCATTGTTTTTTAATGTTAATGTCGTTCCCATCCCGCATTTTATAGCCAAGTCCCGCAATTTATTCGCGAATGTCCCGCATATCTGTGGTTTTTGGTTGGCAGCCCTAGTCAGTGCTGCGGCAGCGTCGAGCCTAAAAATGGTATTCACTAATGTACTTTAAACGACACTAGTGCTCGGCGACGAATGCGGCGTGAGCTGGAACTACATTGCGTCGAAAGTTTGACGTTTAATGTATGAACTTCGTATTCTCTAACGAAAAACAGCGACGAACTCGCCCACAACCTCGCTCACAACCTCGATTCCTAATGTCAAATCAAACAGCTAGGATTTTAGACAAGGCTGTCTCGACATCGAGCTCGTTGACGAACGCAGCGTCGAATGTGTCAATAAGAGAATAGCATAGCAGTACGGACACTGTTAACGTTAAAATGACGTATCAGTAAAAATCGTTAGAACTAAATCGAATCTGCCTTACATCGGTTATTACTTACCTTAATTCAATAAAGTATTAATCACTAATTTTTCATTGCCAACATGATCCAACTATAATTACACCACATTCATAATACCTTTAGATAATTACGTTCAATATAATATTGACAACACATCGTGGTAAATTAATTACCTATCAATGAATGGTCCAATTAACGATTAACAAGCTAACTCATCTGTCTATAAATTAATTCAATAAAAAAGGTTAAGTATCTGCCTTATTGGGAGATAATTATGTCAAATTGATTATACATTGTACCACATAAATGGCTCAGGAATGGGCCATATGGAGGAAATTATGCCGCGTTAACCCCCAATTGACCTTAACCGTTCTTTGCGCTTTCACATACAAATTATACCCTATGATACAGCCTGGGATATTTTTCCGTGATTAAGGCACGACCACACTGCTTAAAAGACGATGGCGGCACGCAATCGCATTAAATAAATAAAATAAATATATCTTGGGACATCTTCCACAAATCGACCTAGTCCACGGAAAGCTCAATTAAGGCTTGTGATGTGGGTACCAAGCGACGATATATAGAAAAGGTGGATGGGCATTTCTCAGAGCGTAAACGGACATCTCATTCATCTGGTCATGTTTTTTTGTAAGTGGCTGAATGATTTGAGGTTGGTTTTGGTTGTCTTATAGAGAAACGGGTGCTGTATCTGATGACGTGTGACCGAAATGGTACAAAAAGATGCAGCCAATACCAACAAAACGTGACCAGATGAATGAGATGTCCGTTTATGCTCTGAGAAATGCCCGGATACATATCCAATTATCCACTCACTTGCTTTTTATTTGACAAGAGTGGTTGTCAAATACATTTTACATACAAATAAGATTGACAGCTCGTAACCACAGTCGCATGAAGCAATTGAGTAGATATACTCATTATATAGTAATGATATACTTAAATCCGCAAATTTCTGAATTTGTCTCTGTCACTCTAATGACGTCTTCGTTGAAGTGACAGACATTTATTCGAAATTTACGACTTTCGAACTTCGTAGTTACGTTACGATCAAATAGTACACATATCCCATATAAGACCTATGCCATTAAACTTTGCATTTAAATTGTATGAAACTGCGTGAGCTTTACGAGACTTCTGAAGGCCGAGTGTATACCTACACTCGTCATTTCATACAAATGACGATGAAAGCGTAAACGCGATCGAGACGTTTTTTATAAGTTATTATATCTACACTCGGCCTTCTGTTATATAAATACTCTACGTTATATCATGTATGTATGTGGATTTAAGGTTATTGATCTGAGAGCGTTACATTGAATTTGCATTAACTTGATCGAGTCGTTTTTAAGATAACGGGTTTGTGTAAAAGGTTTAGTCAAATAGACAGCCATAATAACTTATATGAAAATATTCATAATCAATTCATATGTCATTGCAGTGGCCGAGAAGACTACAGGTATATTGATTGACTAGATTTATGTATCTCTTTATATATTTAATCGTATTTTGTGATTATTTCTACATTCCTTAGCATCACCCAAAGGCTGTGTGGAAGAGATCGCTCTTTAGCGATAAGCTCATTTTGTTTGCCTCTTTCAAACATGTACTTTTATTATTTGTTTTTGAGGTGCAAGAAAGAGTTATTGTATTGTATTGAAAGCTGTCATTGTGATTGCTGTGTATGATATGATATGTAAGCTTAGCTTGGTGCGGTTAAACTAAAAGAGCATTCGCTGTTCTAACCTCCCACTCTACGAAATTCGATCGGTACACAAAACGTGATTGGTTGATTTCTTAGAACGGGCGCTAGAACAGCGAATGCTCTTTTGGTTTAAACGCACCTTTATAAACGAGAGTAATCGATACTGTGTCGAAGGGATACCTTTAATTATCACTTCCATGACACTCATGACATGACTCACGATTCAACGTTTTTACATTACTGGGTTTATAATTCGCATACTTTTTATGTTAACATAGCTAACACTGCTTATGATCGATTAGACGTCGTTTATTATATGTTTATTGTATGGATCAAGTTAATATTTTTTATATATGAACCGAGATGCAAATAAATAAATGGTCTGACGAAATATGCATATATTTCAAGTTCAAAGCATATCATATCGTATCTGTACTTCACATCATCAGCCTATTTCATTCCACTGCTGAACACATGCCTCTCCTATTAAATGCGCTTATGGACATTAGGTTGGGCAAGAGGGTTGGTGATTGCAGTAGTGTGTCTACTTTGATGATGCTGCTGCCCATCATCAGACATAAATAATTGAATTGTGAGTGATACTTAAATCCCTTGGGTGATGATGATGTTGATGACAAATTTTCTTTGACCAATTTGTTTTATTGAACTACTATACTTACTTAGCCTTCAATAAAACAAATTGGTCAAAGAAAATTACCTTTTTCTTTACTCTACTGAAAAATGTCCTTGAAACAACCAAACAATACTTCGAGCTTATTTATTCTTGAAGGTCTACCTGTATTGAAAATAAACGTGTAATTCGACCACTAGTTATAATTAACCTGACGAGGCTATTTTCAA
The DNA here is from genome assembly GCA_025490895.1 of Thaumatotibia leucotreta. Taxonomy (NCBI): domain Eukaryota; kingdom Metazoa; phylum Arthropoda; class Insecta; order Lepidoptera; family Tortricidae; genus Thaumatotibia; species Thaumatotibia leucotreta. Next base: position 35,085 of record JALPQI010017157.1, read on the forward strand.
GGCTGCCGAACTCAGCAGAAACGGTAAATCGTCAATACAGAACCTATGTGTCAACTCGACTTCCTACATTGCGGATTTCTCGTGCCCAACCTGTTTGCACTTAGAGAAAAAAAAATAAGAGCGACGATTATAAAATGAACCATATCGACATACGATCAAAGTTAGATTTGTATTGATGTAATAGTGTTCGGAAAACAATTTCGCTCTCAACTGCCAGCCAGTACTTGTGCATTAGTAATTCAGTATGGCGCGTAACCGCCTCCGAGAGAGACGTGTGTCACAACCGTCGCGAATAATTTGCCGGTCGCGTCCGTGAATTTGTTTTTCAAATTTCGAACGATTCTTTTTTTCGAGTTTCGAATTCTGCGTTTTGCACGGTTTGTTTGTGGTTTCGTTTAGAAACGTGTTTGGTTTACAAAATGGTGGTTGTTTGCGTGAATAGTGCTTGGTGTATGATCTGGGAGTCTGGGTGTATGTGAATGTGTATGACCTTAGTATTTCAGGCGTGAAATATATACGGTTTCAGAAATAGGTCGCTTGGAACGGGATCTCTGCGTTTGCTGAGTAACTTGTAAAACTTAATATTCATGTAAAAGAGTTAATTCCTTTAGGATTAGGACTGACTTATTTTGGTAGACTATTCTACTTTCTACATTAATCAACGCAACGCATGTTTAGTTTATTTATTTCATGAAATGAATAATTTACTTTATAAATTTAGGCACATTAATTTTCGTTTCAAATAAAACTTGACTTCAATCTGGGACACCGTTTTGTGTCTTTCATGTCTTTGCACATATATTGCTAATAAAAATAGAACTTGGAAATCAATTCCATTGATATTCATAAGTAAAATGTGTGAATTAAAATATGCAAACAACCTACTCTTATCGCATTCTGTAAAACACACTAATTATATCCAGACTTTATTTAAAATCTTGCTCCAAAAGATTGTATCTTATCATAATATCGCAACAATTTATGTTAATTAAAATCAAACATCACTTATCTCACGTAAGTAACTACTATCTTAAATGATAGGAAATACCAACATTCTAATACCTAAGACTTTCTATATCGCATTAAACTTTCTCACTTCGTAGTAATTATCTATTGACATTGCGAATCTGATGAAGATGAACGATGTTATATAATTATTATATTACTATGTAATGCGTTGTTATCTGTGGCACGTTTGTTATGTCAAGACCAAAGTAATTAGCGGTATTTGCTTTGCATTCACTAATTATCATATGTACTTAGTAATGTATTGCTGACGTGGATGTCGCTCGTTCGTTGTATATTATATGTGTGATAAATTAATAAATATCTTGGGACATTATTACACAAATCGACCTAGTCCCACGGTAAGCTCAATTAAACCTTGTGATGGGGGTACCAAGCGACGATATATAATAGATAGATACACATATAGATTATAGATACTTAAATACATAGACAGCCAAGGAACAAATATTTTATGATAAATAAATACACAAATAATGCCCTCGCCAGGATTCAAACCCGGAACCTCCAGCTTCGTAGGCGGGGTCCTTACAAATAGGCTACGGAGGCTGATAGAATAACAGATAAATATAGTCGCATTAATGACACGTGGAATGAATCAGAAAATCGAGACATGCGAGGCGACATACAGTTGTTATCGGATATAGGAATCAAAATGGCCAAAGCACACGCGATAAAAAAATACTGCATACATGCTGATTTCAAATATGAAAAAAAAACTAGTTTAAGCAGAATCGTTATTACCATCAGATTGAATTGGAATTTCCCTGAAACTTTCATCCAATCCAAAAAATATATACCGTAAGATGGGGCTATTTGAGATCCACGGGGCTATTTGGTACTAAGGAGAAAACAGCATTTAAGCCCGATTTTTTTAGCATTGAATATTATGAAAATACGTGGTCCCAAGTATAAGATATTTGTTCCAAATCTTACGATACGAACATTTATATGGGTCTAACACACAGAATTAGATTTGGATAGAAGAAACAAGTTCATTCATTTGTATGGCGGCCGAGCGTGTCAGATTTTGTACTGAAGTTTTAAATATGTCTCAGGCCCTTGAGTATTCATATTTTTTTGTGTTTTTGCGATTAATATTACTTAAGGAGGCATTATTAATGTTTTTGTTCACTTCAACTTACAAAAGTTGACGCCCGAAAGCTGCAAGCTGCGATTTAAGACGGACAACTCAGTAGATTTTATTACCGAGTTCATTTGACATGCTAAGTAGATACGTTTGCTTGATCTATGGTATATATGACATCTGTGGTCTAACACATTTAATTTCGATGTTACCAAATAGCCCCTTGGGTCTCAAATAGCCCCATCTTACGGTAAGTTTATCGTCAGACAACTCCGTAGATACAAAAATAGCAAGACATCACAATCAAATTGTCATTACACAATGATAATTTGTTTTTTTATTCAATAATAAATTCAGGGAAATGTCAATATAATCAGGTTAGGAAATATTTTTTGTCAGCATGTTTGCAAAAATTCCACACGATCCGTATTCTTTAACCGCGTGTGTATATGTGCAAGCACTGACATGGTGCTGGGTCTACGAAGTATAGCTACAGGCCTGATACCGTGAACACCGAAATTCGTAAATTTCAGGGATTCTCTGTCATTCCAACGAAGGCATCATTAGAGTGACAGAGAAAAATCCCCGTAATTTGCGAATTTCGTAGCTCGCGGTAGGGCAAAATATTAGTACGATCAGGAAAATATTGCTACGACGTAGCGCTCGT
>JALPQI010017158.1:0-26997 GCA_025490895.1 Thaumatotibia leucotreta
TATTGGTGAATTCAACCAAAATTCTAATGCGGTTGTTACTTTTCTGTCATTATATGTGCTATTTTACATCTCAATTTTCAAGCGCCTCGTAAATTTACAAGTTTTAACAAATTTGGTATGCTAAAAGTACTGTAGCCTAGGTTATGTTTGGTAAGTAAGTTAATTATAATCTTTAGTTTTGTGAATGGTTATGCTACACATACTAGATATTGTAATATTAGAACAATTACCTTAACAATTGCTGCTTTATTACCATATTTTAAGCATTTTTTTGTATTTGTTTGTAAACAAAAATGGCGTTTCACGTTCTAAACACATGATTAACTCTGAAGGTGATAATTTTATCTCAAGTAGAACTGACAACTTTAAATGTATTCCCGATAACCATTAAAGGTTATAGAGCGAGGTATCTTATACCTCAAAGCGTTAAAAATAACTTTAAGTGGTAATAATGTTCACGTAAACACTCTTGTAGAGCTACGGCCATACCGCTGTTATAGCACTTCAAGCTCTAAAAAGCTAAGTGATTTAACAGGGAAAATTATGTCTGTTGTATCACTAAATTACTAAGTGCTATAAGAACTCATGTTACCACTCTTAAATGGCTTAAGGTTATTTTTATAGCTTTTGTAACACTGTAGGCGGCATTAAGCACTAAAAGGTAAACATAACACGATTATAGAGCTACATCGCGAGTAAGTTATAATGGGCACCCCAAAAGAACCTCGAGTGTTAAAATATCCTTAAAGTGGTAACCATAGCATATAAAAAGGCAGTTAATACCACCTTATTACCGCTTTTAGCTACAATATGCAATCTTATGTCTATTATATCACCTTACTAGCACCAGTGTCTTAAGAGGACTGTTTATTTCCAGAGTATCACCTAAAACTATTATTAAGCATCTTATAAAACTACTATATCACTCAGGATTCTAAATGAGTTGCTGTTATAGCTAATATGTTTGTTGGGAAGACGTTCACAATGAAATTAATGTATAAAAAAGTTTGAGCAAAATCTATAAAATGTATGCATAAACTAACTGTCAAAGAATCAATATAACATATTCAAAAGCTTTTGTAGTGGTATCTTGCTAAGATTTTTATTTAAAAATACACAAAGTCTTGAGACCCTTAACATACCGTAATAGGGGACATTTACCTTATCTAGTTTTGTTTCATGCATGGTAGTTAGTAGGTACATTTTGTTTTATTGCGAATATGGTGTAGACGCGCCCTCTGTACTATCTATATCTATATGGCATTTTGCAAGCGATCTTGAAACAAAAACACTTGTAAAGGTGGTTTTATATTTGTCTGATGTGTCGTGACGTGACGCGTCAGAACGGGATCGGTTTCATACATTTAGTACTAGCTGGTGCCCGCGACTTCGTCTGCGCAGGATTAGTATTTCGAACAATATGTTTATAAATTGTAGCCTATATGTTATTCTGATGTATAAGCTATATTATTGTAAAGTTTCATTAAAATCCATTCAGTAGTTTTTGCGTGAAAGAGTAACAAACATCCATCCATCCATTCATACAAACTTTCGCGTTTATAATATAATATTAGTTGGATGGTAACGTTCACTTCACACTAGTGTGTAACGTGTTGTGTTGTGATGGCTTATGTATGGAACCGATACAGTTCTGACGCGTCACGTCACGACACATCAGACAAATATAAATCCACCTTGTCTTGCTCGCAATATTACATACACAAACAAAAGTAGGTACCTATACCGTAACTATGAGACAATTTCTGTCTATATTCATTTGGAGGACGCCACTTCTAACTTAGAAGTTCTAAGCAAATCTGTCAATCTAGCTGAGGAGATGTACATATAGTTCACGTTACGCTGTCATTGCTGTCAGCCACATTCATTGGTCCTCCCTTTATCTTTGATTTTATTCATTAACTACGTGCGGCGTTACTGACGCACTAGCGTGCGAGAGATAGATAGAAAATTCAGTTCAGTTTTTTGACCGTAAAACACATAACTACATATTCGGTTGAAGAACTCAAAAAACATGCAGCTGATTTGAGTATCAAATATTCTGCAGATATAAATGCTGTGGCAATTTTGGTCCTAAATAGAAAATTTGAAGAGTCAAGTTGAAGCGACTACATTATTTGATAAATGTGAATGTCAGTCAAGTATGGGTCTTCTCAAAGCTATAGTGGAACTGGATTTAAAGGAAATGTTTCCCAATGTAGTAGTCGCTATAAAATATATTTTTAACGATGCCAGTGACTGTAGCTTCCTGCGAGAGATCATTCAGTAAGCTCAAATTAATAAAGACGTACCTGCGCTCGACGATGGGCCAAGAAAGATTGTCTGGCCTAGCCATTTTGTCGATTGAACGCGACATAGCACGGCTCCTGTCCTGTCGTATGACAATGTAATCAAGGACTTCGCAATGAGAAAAGCGCGGAAAGTAAATCTTTGAGTAGGTAGCTGTTCTTTTATTGTGATTACGGTTTACCTTAGCCTTGGATCTTTACTATCGAGTACTTTGTGACATTTCTGTATTTGAGCAAATATTTTTGAATAAACAATTTTTATCTTAAAGAAATCTACTAAGTACCTATACCTTCGTAAACAAAAAATAGATAGATTTATTTTTATGCACATTTGTCCACTTTATTGTCAGAGCCTGGTTAGAGCATTTTTCAAGGGCGCAGTTTTAAAAGCTCGCACCGGGCGCATAAAAGGCTAGTTACGGCACTGCCTATAGACCTTTAAATGTTAGGTATTAAGTCTCATTCTCATTACAGCACCAATGTTCAGTATACTTAGGCTAGTTTTTTGGCCATATAAATACACATTCAGAAATGTTTTACCTTATCCACAGGGTCGATTCCACGGCTATGCCATTGGGGCGGCATCAAGGGCACCACATCGGCGCACAGAGTTTCAAACACCTCCCGGGTGACCCGAAAGGTGTTGATGAACTCTGGGTCAGGCAAATGAATAATTTTTGAGGTCTCCCGGGTATGCCGTCTCCGAGCAGCCTGTTCCCTTCTTTCTTCATCCAAAGCTTCTTGTAAGATGAACAATCTTGCAGCCATTTTTACTAAAACTAAATATCGCGATTGTAAACCGTTCGTTAGGTGCTTTCTATCTCCTAAACATAAGACGTATTTCATTAAAACACGTTTACTACTTACGCAGCGAATTCCGTCTTGTTGTTAGTATTCAAAACACCTACCAAATACAACAGAAAAAAATATCTCGAAAACAACGAAAGCAACGCACAATACTCACATACGACAACGACACAACGACGATATCATGTCATAACGGTCATAAATGTCATAATCATAATGATCGAATAATTACCATGTGATGAATTACAAAAACCGTGAATCACGCTTCGAAACATAGTTTTCAATGAAGTTTCTAAAACACGTGCAAAGCAATATGTTTACTCTTTTTTTCTAAGCTCGAGATCATAACAAATCACTAAAATTAAAGACTTATTTACTATTACAAAAGTCGTGAGAAAATGAAAAAGTGGCGTGTTTCGGCAACATTGAGATCATCGAAAGAAGGACGTTAGCTCAATAGTTGCCGGCATATTTGACGTTTCTTTACGTAGCAAGTACTGTCAAAAACTCCGCATATTGCCTTTCGTGGTAGCGTTTACGGACCGACTTCGTTACATTCACGTACTTCGTGGCCGCAATCAAGAACGAAAGAGTTTCCTAGTAGCGTTTTGACAGATGAGCCTCGAAATTAACGAATTACGTGTTTCGCGGTAGCGCCCCAGGTCAGCAGCCATGCGAGCTACCATCTTAAGTGCGCTCCACACTCGTAGTCGTAATCGAATCGCGGCGTGAATTCACGAGCGCGAGTGTGGATCCATTGGGCATTATTGTTCGCATCTCGCGCCTAGTTCTCCGCTTTTTGACGGTATTTTGCGCGCGTCAAAGGAGAAACGAAGCGCGATGGTAAGACTTCACATTGTGCCATTATCAACCTAATCTGTTGTCAATTTTCAACCCTCAACCCCGATTAAGATTAAATTGTTCTCTGTATAATTTTATTGAAAACAGAAAAACATATTCATCGAAATAACCAGTCAGATTAGAGCTCGTGCCGCAAACAAAACCGATCAGCTGACGCTTTGGTGCTGCCACATTGCCGTGAACAGGCCTGTTCGTAAATTGCGGGGATTTGAGTGTAGTCATACACATCATACATCAACGTCGCGCTATGTTCTCTCCGCGGAGTGACGCCGCGATTCGAGCACATAATCTGAAGTTGCTTTAGAATCTATTGTTTTTGACAAGGAATAATCGAACACAATTAGAGTAGGTACCATCAAGGTGACACATTACTGCCCATGCCTGTCGGCTTTAGATAGTGGCTAAAACTCATATCCAAATGGTTTTTTTTTGCTGGCAATATTTTATGAGTACAATGTGCGGGGAATTCCAATCATAGAGTCGGATAGCCAATCAGGATACACTTAAAGCTTTTAAAGGAGTTAACCAATCACATAGCGGAGAAACTCTACAATAAAAAAATAAATATTAACACACTTCCTTCAGTCCGGCGCCGGCGAGGTTCGAGGTTCATAGTTCACTAAGTGAATATCTTGATGAATGGGTATTGGGTTGGGTGCGTAGAATAATACATAGAAAGATATTATATTTCAAGTGATATTTGTTCTTCGGGTAAGTTATTTATATTCATTTTGTGAGTGCTATTACCTGAAAAATAAAGGTTGCTTTGGAAGAATTGACTTAAAGAGTAAATTGTAGAAAATTAATGCGGTTTATTGCAATGAGGGATATTCATTATAAGTAATTCAGAGGTGGGTCGTGTTCATAATCATTGTACGTAATTAAGGGCTGAAAACAAAAATCATAAACGTTTCCACTATGTTACGAATGTTAGTCGTACAAATTAATTATAAAGGTAATTTCGTAACTATGGGTGCGATCTACATCCAATAGATGCAGCCTCAGTGAAAGCATGTCTACTCGTATTTAAATATAACTTTTTTATTAGTTCGATAAAAAAATTAAGACATTTTATTTATTGCTTTATTTTAGGTGGACCCGGAAAGTAATCTGAAGTAAATAAAATAATGCCGATCCGTATGGTTTGGCATCAATGCAGTAGGTACAATAAAATAGGTATTTAAAGAAAACTAAAGGATTATTTTTGATTAGGTAGATAACCAAGCGGGTGACCTGAATTGCCGGCTAACACGCCGTGCTACGCTAAAAGGAGCCTGCAAAAAGAAGTCCCGTCATGGACGAGGACTCCCGTGGCGGATCAGGTAAGTTAAATCCGTGAAAAAAAAATTTACCAAACTTAAAAAAAAGTTAACCGACCGAAAACATTTCAGGAGACCGGGCTATGCTCAGTGGTTCCATAGTTGATCATGATCATTAATCAGTTAATCACCCATCATAAGCGGCATAACATTCAGGTATCCCTAAAACCCTAAAAGGAATAAATTTCCATTAAATACCTAATAAAATAGATGGTATTTCATAACAAAAAAAAAAAAATTTTTCAGTGTCGAAATCGAAAATCGTCGCTGCGCCTATAAAATCTGCTATGTGATTAATTTATGACTTAAATAGTAGGTAACCTAGCAACTATTCACAAAGAATATTAATTGAATTAATTAAAATCCACCACATATCGGTTTTTACAGGCGCAACGACGAAATGTTTTAACGAAAGCTTTGTGAAAGAGGTGCGTTAAAATTCTACATTGAATTAAAAAGCGACCAAGAGCATGCCGAGCCATGCTTAGTGTTGGATTCCGTGGTTGATCACTTAATAAAATGGACGTGAATAATCTATGACGTGTAGAAAAGGACGTATGTGCAATAGAATTTACTTGACTTACGTCCTCTTAGAATGGCAATTTCAGCGATAACTTGAAGACTTAGGTCTAAAAGCTATCTGACATGTTAGTGATACGTCGTTCCCAACTTTCCAAGCACAGTATAGGGTTATGACCGGGAACGACACATCACTAAACATGACTGACTTATTTGTGTTAGCGATGTAAAAAACCGAGCTATGTTTTTAATTTTTCAGAATCTGTTAACGCCAATCTTTATTAATTTTAAAATTAATCGATGGTCCTCTAATACCTCTTTCACGTAACAGTGCAAGATGTTAGCTGATCTTGCGCTTCTACGTGAAAAAGGCCATTCATCAGTGCCATCACAGACCCCCTATTTCCATCCTGTATACCTTCCTACTTACACCGCACAAGCTATTTCAGTATTATTTACATATTTGAGAGATTTGGGTCACTCTGTGTGAATAATATACTCGGTCCAAAAATCGGTGTCAGTATAAAAAGCCAAATTCCAAAAAAATTGTTTTGCCCATAGGAAATTTGAGTTTGCCACCATTTTTTACTGACCGATTGTTGCACAGACTATGTATCTATTCATGTATATTACACAATACACATGTTATGCGCCTCGATAGTATGTATCTTGTTTGATGGTACCTACTTAAATAACGCGAACCATTTGGCATTACGGACCTACCTACTGTGTTTTACTAAGTTGTGAAGTACCTAAATAGCTTCAAAAAAACCTTCAATTATTCAAACCTACCTACTCCACAACTTTGTGCCAGTTGTAAAGAACAGTAAGTATTATTTCGCGTTTGTTTATGTAATTGTTCGTGGAACTTAATATTTAAATAAACAAACGCGTTGTTTAATTATAGAGTTAGTTAAGTAGGTATAGCTCATAATGTCAACTGAAGAATGTTCGTTATTGTAACATGAAACAGTATATTTTAATATGAGTGATAATCGTGAAAGTTTAAATCAATATATGAAACAGTATATTCACAATACTATATAACAAGGGTGCGTTTAAACCAAAAGAGCATTCGCTGTTCTAGCGCCCGTTTTAAGAAATCAACCAATCACGTTTTGTGTACTGATCGAATTTCGTAGAGTGGGAGGTTAGAACAGCGAATGCTCTTTTAGTTTAACCGCACCTTTAGGTGCTGCAAGACCGAATAGATATATACGGCTGTGCGTAGCGTAGCCGGATATAATTATCAGGCCTACAAGCCTTTTCCCGGCTTTTACAGTAATGTAATATTTACCTATCACGGAATTCGCTCTTGTTATGGAATTGTGAATATACTTTTAGTGAACATGTTCAATAACTTAAAATTATGTCGTTTGCTTGGTTTCCATGATACTGATTTCGAAAAAAAAAACTTATTCCTACGCTATGGAAAGGTACATAATAGGTACCTATATACACAATAAAGACGCGCTTAAATTTGCACGATTGAGGAACAAATATTTTTGTTATAAATAAACAAAGAGGTGCTCTCACAGGGATTTGAACCTCACAGGGTTATCCGTACTGAGTGAGCCGGTGATTCACAAGTGAATTTTATTTATCTTTAACAGATCCGCTGCCAGTGCCAGAAGATAACGAGAAACTTTCATTGCGGAGTATATCCGATGAACCTAGCAATGTTACGGCTGCCAACCCTGGATCCAACACGAGCCCAGCGTCAGAGAAAAATGCCGATTCTGCTGTCGACAGCCCTGATCCGGCCACAGACCCCGCCAGTGCGGGGCCTAGTAACGTCTACAGGCCTCCGCCGATGCGAGCTAGGCAGCAAAAACAGAACGAAGGTTAGCTTAAAGGTGCATTCAGACCAAACGAGCGTTCGCTATTCTAACCCCCTACTCTACGAAATTCGATCGTTACACAAAACGTGATTCGTTGAATTCGTTGAATTCGTTGAGTAGGGGATAGAATAGCGAATGCTCGTTTGGTTTGAATGCACCTTTACATATGAATTTTTATACTTAAATACGATTGAGATTTTTAGGCTACCAGAATTATAGTTACATTAGATGTCTATTTTACGTTTGTTCACGTAAGTACTCGTACGCAGGTATATCTTATAATGTCAAGTGAAGAATGTTCATTATTGTCATATAAAACAGTATTTTCACAACACCATAACAAGGGTGAATTACTGCAAAAGCCTAATGATTTCGAAAAAAAAACTTATTCCTACGTTACGGAAAAGCGCTTAATCAACTTAGTCCTACGGCTTGTGTTGTAGGTATACCGACAGATACATAAATTACATAATATATACACAATAAAGACGCGCTTAAATACCTACACAATAAAATAATCACGATTGAGGAATGAATATTTTTGTTATAAATAAAAAAAGAGATGCTCTCACACGGATTTGATCCTCACAGGGTTATCAACGTACTGTGTGAGCCGGCGATTCACAAGTGAATTTTATTTATCTTTAATAGATCCGCTGGCAGCTCCAGAAGTTAACGAGAAACTTTCATTGCGGAGTATATCCAATAAAGCTGGCAATGTTGCGGCTGCCAACCCTGGATCCGAGACGAGCCCAGGGTCAGAGAAAAATGCCGATTCTGCTGTCGACAGCAGAATCGACAGCCCTGATCCGGCCACAGACCCCGCCAGTGCGGGGCCTAGTAACGTCTACAGGCCTCCGCCGATGCGAGCTAGGCAGCAAAAACAGAACGAAGGTTAGTTTTAACATATTTATATGATATTTTCTTCGGTTACCGCGAGGATTACACATGAATTAAAACTATGAAAACGGATAAACTCGCGTATATTAACTAATTTTAACTTCATTCCGACGTTCGACAAACGGGTCTTAATCGCGTAAACTTACGTTTAATTATATCCTGACGTTTCGAGCATGACGTTACACCCGTGATCGCAGGCAGACTCCTGCGACCCTCCGCGATTAAGACCCGTTTGTCTTTAAAATATGATATTTATATGAATTTTTATACTTAATTACGATTGAGATTTTTAGGCTACCAGAATTATAGTTACATTAGATATCTATTTTACCTTTGTTCACGTTTATGACATGACGCACGATTCCACACAATATATTAACTATTGACTGTGTTGCTTATCTTTTCCTGTTTAGTTTAGGTACGTACCTACGTATAACGTTATCATCATATTCAATATATTATACAAAAAATCACGGAATAATTTTCTGTTCTGTGCATAAAATAAATGTAGTGTACCTACTGTATTAGTTTTATTATCTATATTTTATGAGTTTGCCGCGTCAACGTTAAGGATTTAGCAATTTTTTATTATCTATACTATGTCCCGTATTTAAGAATTAAATATTTTTTTCAGCTGGATCTGAGTTGACGGACGGGTCAGTTCCTACAGTGCCAACATTCGAAGAATACATACTTCAGCAAGCCAAAGAGAAAAAAAAGAAACTTCCATTGGACAATGAAAGTATTTTCAACAATAAATCTACCGTGATTATTCGCTCCAACCAAACCCCAAGTCATAATGACTACCCTCAAAGAAAATACCAAAAAAATACTTATGTCAGAGAAATGTCCTGCAGTATTTTGGCAGAGATATCCCGATCAGAAAGTATAATAATACTAGAGAAGATAAGCCGTCAAAAAGAAAGCTTCAAGAAGCTTATAGAATCGCCTGCTGATGATCGAAACCGAGATGTATTTGCTTTGGTATTAGAACTTGTTACAAACGTATGGCAATCTTCATTCGAAGAGTCGAAAAAACTACTGCTTTTGGAAATATGTAATTCTAAATTCATAGACAATTTACATTTGTACTTAATGCATTTACCTTACGTGGAAAGCAGCCGGGCTAAACTTTTCAACAGGCATTACTGGAAGAAGGAAAAAGAATTTTGGAGCAACTTTATATCCTTCTGCGAGTGTATCATAAGCGTGTCTCCAGCGACCGCGGTTCGAAAATGCGGAGCTCTGATCGAGGCCACAAGCAAGAGTTGCCTTGACGGTTTACAAGAAAAACATGATTTTGAATTATCAGAAGATTGTACTACTAGACTGACCAAGATACGGGACAACCTCAGAATACAGGTTGGTGTACCTTTCGTGTCTATTACTTACCGCACAATAATATTAAATGTGTAAGCACCCGGGAACTTTTATACCTAATATTATTTTTATTACAGGCGCAAACTCAGAAGACAAGAGAAGGAATCGACAAAGTAGGCGAGCCTCTCGAGAGTTTCCGGTCGCTGAGCGTGCTGCCCTCGGGCTCGGAGCTGCTGCAGCGGCGGCCGTTCCTGCGCGCCAACGTGGTGGAGGGCGCGTACTCGCACGTCGACCACTACCTGGACGTGCAGTTCCGCCTGCTGCGGGAGGACTGCTTCGGCCCGCTGAGGGAGGGGATACGTAAGTCTCGAGAGTTTCCGGTCGCTGAGCGTGCTGCCCTCGGGCTCGGAGCTGCTGCAGCGGCGGCCGTTCCTGCGCGCCAACGTGGTGGAGGGCGCGTACTCGCACGTCGACCACTACCTGGACGTGCAGTTCCGCCTGCTGCGGGAGGACTGCTTCGGCCCGCTGAGGGAGGGGATACGTAAGTCTCGAGAGTTTCCGGTCGCTGAGCGTGCTGCCCGAGGGCTCGGAGCTGCTGCAGCGGCGGCCGTTCCTGCGCGCCAACGTGGTGGAGGGCGCGTACTCGCACGTCGACCACTACCTGGACGTGCAGTTCCGCCTGCTGCGGGAGGACTGCTTCTGCCCGCTGAGGGAGGGGATACGTAAGTCTCGAGAGTTTCCGGTCGCTGAGCGTGCTGCCCTCGGGCTCGGAGCTGCTGCAGCGGCGGCCGTTCCTGCGCGCCAACGTGGTGGAGGGCGCGTACTCGCACGTCGACCACTACCTGGACGTGCAGTTCCGCCTGCTGCGGGAGGACTGCTTCGGCCCGCTGAGGGAGGGGATACGTAAGTCTCGAGAGTTTCCGGTCGCTGAGCGTGCTGCCCGAGGGCTCGGAGCTGCTGCAGCGGCGGCCGTTCCTGCGCGCCAACGCGATAAATCCTATGGTATAATGGAGCATTCCATGAAAACATCTACTTTTTGTCGCTTACGACTCACTATGGTAGCTACCCTAATAAAATATGCTAGCTGTTAGGAAACATTGTCAATCTTAAAGCCTTGATATGTTATTATTATGCCGTAACTCCGCTTACTAATTTAATTTTTCAAAAGTATTGAAAAGACAGTGTCGCTTACGACATGTTTTCATGGAATGCTCCAATGTGGTTTTTTAAAAAGAATGAGGGTTCTGAAATAAAGTTTTTTTATGTAGTCAATAATTTCAAAAATAAGCGTAAAAAGCGTATCTTTTGACCCACGGGTCCGAAAATTATAAAAAAGTTATGAATGGGCTTGTAGAATACTTTAAAAGAAAACTATTTGGAATATACCTAATCGACCTAGCCGTTGTTTGACTTACTACGGAACCCTACACTGATCATGGCCCATATGGATCATGGATACATGGAATGGTGACTGATGTTAGTAATTTTAGATTCTAAACTTATCAAATATTTTTGCTTTCAGCAACTAATAATCATACTCCTATTATTACTCTACTATTATTATCCAAGTATTGACATTTTGTATTTCTGTTCTATCTCCATAGACCAATACATGGAGGACCCAAAGAGAAGAAAATATGATCACATTCGGTAAGTAATTTTTATTTAAGTACTCTTATTGGATCGGCTTGCAAGTAATCGCCTGTTGTTTATATAAGTATCATATCCAGGGATCGGACAAATGTGCGTCATTGTTTGCAATAATATGGACATGACTCCAAAATTGATTAAATGAATAATCAAACGAATAATTTCTTGAAATTTGATTTCGAAGCTTTAATGTGACAATTTCAAAAGCTTTTTATAGTTACCGGTGTCAAATATGTAATTTTCTGAAAATGATTAAATTATTAATTATTCAATCAACTTAGGAGTCATGTCCATATTGTTGCGAACAATGACGCACATTTTTCCGATCTTTGATCATATCATATCATCAGCCTATGATAGTCCACTGCTGGACGTAGGCCTCTCCTATTAACTATGCGGTTATGCATTTATACTACCTATACTCGTAGCATGTATAATTGCTCTCACCTTTCTCATCAAAATAGATAAAAAGTCCGAAACTCACTGCACCGGAGAAATGACATATGAAATTCTGTTTTGAGCCATTTTTGTTTCTTACGAGCTTAATAAGCCTAAGCTCAGTCTCGTTCGTATGTTTGCGATCTACAACCCAAATAATAAGCCGCTATTACTTTGACACCAAACTTAATAAAATCTACTTGGTAACACTTCATATCGTTCACCCTGTAATAAGAAATTGGTGTTTTTAATAATATCGCTTAAAGTTTATAAAATTAACACCACCATTTAAAGATAAAAACATTTATTTGTCCAACATAGGTTACATAATAATATTATGTAGATGGTACAGCTTCGACACAGTTTCACTATGTGGCGCCTTACGGCATACAAATTGTGTGATGATCATGCACATGTCAAATTACATATTATTTACAAAATGGCCTTATCATCTAAACATTCTCTTATCGGATAATAATTTTTCCGGGTTAAGATTTTTTTCAAAGTTTTCTTAAATTTATTCATTTCTGCTATATCTTTTATACATTTAAGCAAATTATTGTATATTTCCGGAGCCATACCGATTATATTCTTTTGGAATATCATAGTTTTAGGTATCATAGGATGTAATATTCTGCTACGCAATCGTGTGCTCTTAAAGCTTAATAATAAATGAGTGTTACATTTAAAAACCGGCTAAGTGCGAGTCGGACTCGCGCGCGAAGGGTTCCGTACTATTATCAATTTATTATTTAAAAAATACAGTTAAATCTACCTACCTCAAAAACTATAGAAGATAATTTAATCAAACCAAAAATCGTTGATAGAGTTTATTAATGTGCATAACATATATTTTTTTAGAATTTTATATCGCGTAGTTTAAAAAATAGAGGGGGGGACACATTTTTCAGACTTTGAGAGCTGATATCTCGAAAACGATTTGCTTAAATAAAAATGAGATTTATAAACCTTCATATCATTTTCAAAGACTTTTCTATTAATACCCCACACGCTTATATACAACTAAAAAAATGTTTCTATCCCTCAGTTACATGTATGGAGGGCCCCCACCCCAATGGTTTTTTTACAATTTAGTATCATAATCCTGTAGCGGTTCATACAAGACATATCCTTACCAAATTTCGTTACTGTAGCATTTATAGTTTCCGAGTAAATCGGCTGTGACAGACAGACAGACGGACATGACGAATCTATAACCACTCACTTGCTTCCTGTAGGTTTGTTACATGTCATCACTCTTATTTTACATAGACATAGAGTCTATCGCAAAAATCAAAGCATGTGAGTGGATGAGGGTTCCGTTTTTGCCATTTTGGCTACGGAACCCTAAAAAACGCACATTTCGAATATATACAAACTAGGCATCGTCAGTATATTATGCTTTTGGAAATAAGGCTTACAGCCTTACATGATTCAAGAGAACCAATCCCGAAAAGTTTTTATTCAAATTAAAATGCTCAATTATCGTTACAAAACTGACTGCAGTTAAGTTTTATTATAATCTTACGCTAATTTGGTGTTCCTAAAAGTGAAAGTGCCCGAAGGTACATACTTCTATTTTATTATTACAGGGTCTACCGCAATGTCCAATTTTTAGGACCTTTTTTCGAGAAACAAAAATTTGGTTCTTTAGTATTACTGGATAAGTATACTGAGAAGATGTTCAAGAAAGTGAATTGGAAACAGAGTAAGAAGTTTTTGTACGGCTCCCTCGTGGTGTTCACGAAAGACAATTGCAAAAGTTTTCTTATTGGAACTATCTTGCAACGCGATGAAGAGCTTCTAAAAAAAAGACTGGTATGTATAATATAAGGTACACCCGGCTAAGATCCGATCTAATGTAAGAT
Organism: Thaumatotibia leucotreta; assembly: GCA_025490895.1. Taxonomy (NCBI): domain Eukaryota; kingdom Metazoa; phylum Arthropoda; class Insecta; order Lepidoptera; family Tortricidae; genus Thaumatotibia; species Thaumatotibia leucotreta. Next base: position 13,830 of record JALPQI010017158.1, read on the forward strand.
CGGATGACCGCAATAACTACTAAAATAGTAGGATTTTTTTTCCTCACTGGCTATATTATGCATTACGCCATTTCACCCCGACCCTCTCGCTAGTATGCAGCAACCGTTCAGCCGCATCAGTCGTAAGCTACGAATTTTTGGAGATTTAATCTTTAAAAGGAAGCTGTGCACCTTCTTCTGCTTACTTTAGAGTTGAAATTAGATACTAGTCCGATCTTAAGCCAAGAAGGTTTTTCGGTTGGGTGTCTTGAAAAGAAAATAGTGCAAGTTTGAGTGTCGATTACTCCTAAGCTATACGGCTGAGCGGCATCAAGTAAATTTATATTGAAAGCTTGATTTCTTTTTTATCACGTACATCACACATCTGCAGGTAAAAGTACGTGAGAATAAATTTATGTTTTTTTTGTGACATCCTTTCAGCTCACCGAAAAATAATCCGGTCTTGAATACTCATATTTATATATTTCTTAATATTACTTTTAGTAAAAGTGGAACCGTTTTTGACATCAGGTTGTATTGGAATTTTCCTGAATTTTTCACCCAATTTAAAAAAAAAAAGTGGAACTTTATCGATAGACGACTGCGTAGATACATAAATAGCACCCATGATTAACATTATTACCATACAACCATACATTTTCGGTAATTTCTTCGTTCTACTTTTTTGTCTCTATAAACCAATCTAAAGATTTTTTTTCAATCTATGATACATTCTGGGAAATGCAAAATACAACTTGATTTAAAAATATTTTACCTTTATTGTAAATATATTGAAAAATATTTCATATAAGCATATTTTCATTATTTTTTATGAATAAAACCTCCTGACCCGTATTCATTGACCGAGAGTGTACGTTTACCCAAACGACCTGTGTAAAATAGGTACGTTATTATTTCATTACGTAATATTATGTACTTAATGGGCGTAGAAGATGCCCAGAATTGCGCAAAGTGGAGGAAATGTAGTTGGAAAGCGGACCCTGGCAAAGGCCGGGGTAACGCTAGTAAAAAGAAGAATATTATGTATTGAAAATTACTTTATGCGCATCATCATTACGTTCTATTTCATTTTTAGGGTGAAGACACATTATTTTACCAGCATGCGTACGCATTTTGTTTATAGAAAATGTCAGTTTAGTGTGGGACCGTGTCCAGCTGTCCGCACGCGTACGCATGCTTACGCGTTTTATACTAAACGGCCCATTTCGTTAGACAACATGCGCACGCATGCTGGTATATGTGCTTCTTCCTTAAATGTATCCTCAAGAGCCATCCGGAGCGGTTGTTTTCTTATATTAGCTGCTTGGCGTAGGCTCTCCTATTAACTTTCTATGTCCGCATTAGGCGCATTAGGAGGTAAAAGCCCATATTTACCACACGGGGCAGCGGATTGCCGTTCGCACTATTATAGAGTTGCTGCCCATAAATGATCATAATTAATAGTGTATATGATCATAAATCTTATATCAACGAATGGCCAGTGACACTTCAATCCCTTAGTAGATTCTTACGACACTAGCGGGAAGAGTTGGAGTGGTAATACTCGCCCAATTACCTCATAATCAATATAATCACACATTTTTTTTGCGATTTCTTGATTGTCTCCGCAGTGAAAGTTGCTTAGCATGACTTTCCCCAGCACCCTGTTCACTCCTGCTACACGACCCAAAATCCACCCTGTATGTATCAGTGTTCAGTCACAGACAGATTTACTACGAGGGCATAATAACGTTTTGTTTTAATCTTACAGCTAGGTGTCAGCATTATTGACTGTGCAATGGATTCAGAGTTGTACAACGACGACATGTACACTATGATAGAATGCGAGGTATACTTTGAGCCGTACTATCACGTATTGAACGCGCTTCGGGATCCTAACTTCCCTGAACATCTAGCAATGAGCAGATACATTGTTGACGTGCAGGTATGTACTTTGATAGACTACTACAAGTAAAATGCAATCCTACTAAGCCGTTCAAATATTTTCTATACCTACTGTTAAAAAACTGGCAGAGTGCGAGTTGGACAGAGGGCAAATATGCATGAATGCATGCATCAGCCTATGATAGTCCACTGCTGGACGTAGGCCTCTCCTAATAACTATGCGTATAGACGCATTAGGAGGTAAATGCCCATAATCGCCACGCCGGGCAAGCGGATTGGCAATCGCAGTAATGTGTCCACTATGATGACGCTGCTGCTCATCGTCAATCTTTTATCAAATAATGGTCAGTGACGACAGTGACACTTTAATCCCTCAGTCGACTCTTACGACATACGCAGGAGGAGTTGGGGTGGTGACAAATGTATTCTTACTGCCGTCACCACACGGCCTTAAAAAGGGCAAATACTGCATAGCCTTTCATAATAACAAAAGGTCCGTTTATCTATTTTTTAAGTAACTTTCTCATGAACTTGAACTACACTTTGGACAACGTTTCAATATACTCTAGTTCATTATTCTCGAAATTTCATAACTAATTTTATTTTATTCTTGAATCGATTTCTTGGACATCACTACATACATCCAGAAGTATTTAAAAATTACTACAAAGTTGTCGTTGCCTGAGACTTAATAACATGTGGAGGGTTGACAACATTCAGTAGATTTTCTACAGTCGCCGAAAATGAGTGAAAAGCGACATTGCATACAAATTACCCGAAACATGCATGTCTTTAAACGTCTCTAAAACTCTAATATGTAGGAGATTTTTATTCCCTATAATGTGAATTGATATTGTAAAGGATGACTTTTGGTTGATCCAAATGTAATTACCTTAAATAGGTAATTAAAACTAGTGATACAAAGACACCTCCGAAAATCTACTTAAACGTCGTCCAAAGCTTGACGTGGAGGGTTACAAGACAGTTACACAAATCGGAGGTGGGAACTTAATATGCTGTGTTAATTTGTTTTTAAATAATGTCTAATTAATATACTCTAGTTCATGATTACAAATGCAATAAACCAATAGCTTTTGCCTTTATGTAAATGTTTTAGAAAATAAAAATTCTCATTACTTTTAGCCAACCCGTTACAGTTTCTGAGTAAATTGGGTGCGAGAGATGGACACGACGAATCTATATGGATTTTTTGCCATTTTGGCTACGGAACTCTAGAAACTGGTTACTCGCGCAAGTCATCTGGAGCACTTCCGGCCTAGGCTCGACATGCAGGTCTGCGCCCAAGGGTACGTTGCTATTTACACGTCGTCGTGCTTTGGCCGAGGTTGCTCCAGATAAAGATCTGTCGTGCCCCGTTTAGATACATTTTTTTTCTTAACTATTGCGGTAAAGCAAACTTTGCGCACGCTTCGCAAGCGTTAATTTCTCTTATTAAGACACTTGTTATGAAAAAAGTCGTGCGATACACGTGTCATCATCATCATCATCATCATCAGCCTATGATAGTCCACTGCTGGACGTAGGCCTCTCCTATTAACTATGCGTATAGACTCATTAGGAGGTAAATGCCCATAATCGCCACGCTGGGCAAACGGATTGGCGATCGCAGTAATGTGTCCACTAGGATGACGCTGCTGCCCGTCATCAATCTTTAATCAAATATGGTCAGTGACACTTCAATCCCTTAGTCGACTCTTACGACACCCGCAGGAGGAGTTGGGGTGGCGACAAATGTATTCTTTCTGCCGTCACCACACGGCCAATACACGTGTAAAAACTTCTTTTTAAATCGGGTGATTGTCGCCCTCGTTTCACTCGGGCTCCAACTTACACCCTAGTAGAAAAAAATATTTTAGCACTTGCATCGAAATGTACTATTAATATTAACAAAACATTATGCTCGGTAAATGTTAAATATAAATACAGTCCGGTTATTTTGAATTAATTTAATTATAAACGTAATAGGTACATAAAACACTTCACCCCGTGGTTAGAACCCTTTGGGGGTCAGGAGGGAAAAATGTTTGGATTTACTTTAGGATTGCAGCACAAATACCAGAGGACTGCTTAAATATTTACGCAAATGGATCTGGCCACAACTTAGAATGTCTGTACATTTGAACATGCATCATCTGCTCTTTTTAGGGTTCCGTAGCCAAAATGACAAAAACGGAACCCTTATAGATTCGTCATGTCCGTCTGTCACAGCCGATTTACTCGGAAACTATAAATGCTACAGTAATGAAATTTGGTTAGGATATGTGTTGTATGAACCGCTACAGGATTATGATACTATATTGTAAAAAAAACCATTGGGATGGGGGCCCTCCATACATGTAAAAAAAATTTAGTTGTATATAAGCTGTTGTATTTTGTAGAAATATAGTGAAAACATTGTTTACATGTCAAGATGTTTATTTGAAGTGACGGTAACTATATACAAAAAAATGTAAATAGAATAGGTAACTAAAACATATTTGAAATATTCAAATTTAAATAAGTAAGCACTATGGCCAGTAATACAACATTCCCCCTTAATGGCCATAATCTGAGCTCTCACAAAATAAGAACAAAATAAATGATTAAATTATTATATGCCTTAAAAGCATGTAAGGAAATAACAGATAAAAAAAAATTACATCTAGGCCTTAACTAAACCTATTTCATACACACACTTGTAATGAGCAACTTTTCCTAAAGATTTGGTTAACACGTCAGCTAACATATCGCTAGACTTAACATATTTAAGAGAAATTGCATTATCAGATATCTTTTCTCTGATAAAATGATACTTAATATCAATGTGTTTAGTACGGCCATGATTAATCGGATTGCGAGCTAAGTTCTGTGCACTCTGACTATCACTGCAAATAGTAATACTAGGATACTGTGTCCCACCTACCTCGGAAATAAGACGACGTAGATATAGAGCCTCCTTTGCAGCATCAGTCAGGGCTACGTATTCCGCCTCGCATGAGCTTAGCACGATGGTCGGTTGCTTTTTGCAAGCCCAGGAAACTGGTCCATTAGCTAGCTTGAAGCAATATCCAGTATACGACCGACGATCCAACTTACAATTTGCAAAATCTGCATCTGTGTATCCGATCAGTGCTTCACCCGTCTTCCTGTAAACTATAGAATAGTCTATAGTACCTTTGAGGTACTGCAGTATTCGTTTAGCGGCCAACCAATGTGTGCCAGTGTACGAGTTGTTAAATTGACTTAAATAACTAACAGCAAACGCAATATCTGGTCTCGGATTAACAGCGACATACATTAATGAGCCAATCAAGTTTTGAAATGGATACATAGGATTCTTACCAGAACAATTCGAAATATCCAACTTGCTATTACACAATGGCGTTTCAACTTGTTTTGCCATCTCCATATGATACTTAATTAATAAGTATCAAATATAAGATTTTTGATTTATTTTAATATTGTCTTTATCCCGCGAGATATTAAGCGCTAAATAATATTTAAGCGCACCCAAATCTTTCAACGAAAAGTATTTTTCCAAATCACGTTTGACAATATTAAACGTCATGTCATTCTTATAGAAAACAATAATGTCATCGACGTAAACAGCCAGTATAACTAACTCGGAACCAAAAAGTTTCTTATATACACAGGGTTCAGTAGGTAATTTATTAAAACCTATTTTCATCAACGTTTCGTTGAGCTTAGTATACCAAGCTCGAGGGGCTTGTTTTAAGCCATATAGGGACCTTTGCAATAGACATACCTTATCTTCTTGACCTTTTTTCACAAAACCCTGAGGTTGAGTCATGTAAACTCCCTCTTCAAGGTCACCATTGAGAAATGCGGTATCGACGTCTAAATGTCGCATATTTAAGTCCATTTCAGCAGCAATAGCAAATAAGGTTCTCAAGGATGAGTGTCTAATAACTGGAGAAAACGTTTCATGGTAGTCTATGCCTGCTACCTGATTAAAACCTTTTATCACTAACCTGGCTTTATATTTCGTGATATTTCCATGTGCATCAGTTTTAAGATTATAAACCCATTTACAAGGAATCACTTTCTTGTCAGGTTTATCTACTAATCTCCAAGTGTTTAGCTTCATCAACGAATTATATTCATCCAGCATGGCTGACGTCCAATTATCAGCATCATCAGCATTTCTCGCTTCCGAATACGTTTTAGGTATATTATCTTCTTCCACGATATGATATGAAAAGTAATCTGGAGGTTTCCGGTCTCTAGTAGGATACCTACGCTCTTCAACTACAGGAATATTGTCCAGTACCTGATTTTCCTCTCCTGGTACAGGAGTTTCCTCAGCTGAGGCATCCTGGAATTCCTCTAACGTTGTATCGTCTTGCTCGACGGCCTCGTTAGGAACAACCATAGATTCCTCACTACTTACATCACGATCCTGACGAATACTATTTTCAGACAATAGTATGACAGGTGCAGAAGTAGGCATAGAATGAGATGTACTGGGCTCTTCGTTCGATTTATTATTCTTCAAACCTGTGAAGCAATCTTCGAAGAACGTTACATCACGCGATTTAAACAATCGTTTTGGAAATTGCGGATCCCTAAACAAATAGTTGTGTGGATAATCTGAGTATCCCACAAATATGGATTCAACCGCTTTCATATCCAATTTCTTTCTTTGACAGTCTGGAACATGAGTTAGAGCTCTACATCCGAATATCCGAAGATGATCTAAATTCGGTTTATTACCATTCATCTTCTCAAAAGGAGTTTGACAGCCGAGGGCGCGATGAGGGGATCTATTTTTCGCATTGCCGTTCGCACTGCATCTTCCCAATATGCTCTGGAGAGAGAACATTCTGCCAACATAGACCGAGCCTTTTCAACTACGGATCTTACCGTGCGTTCCGCGACACCATTCTGTTCTGAATTGTAAGGCACAGTTGTTTGGTGTATAATGCCTTTTTCGCGTAGGTAATGTGAAAAATCGTTGTTGACATATTCACCTCCATTATCTGTCCTTAGCCCTTTTATTTGAACTCCAGTTTGCCTTTCCACTAATGTTTGAAATTGACAAAACTTTTCTTTCACCTCTGTCTTAGAAGAAATAAAATATACGAATATGAAGCGTGTATAATCGTCTATAAATAATAAAGCATACTTATTACCTTGTAAGGAGCACTGCGACATAGGACCGGTAATGTCACTATGTATTAATTCTAGTACCGATGTTGCTGCAGAATACGGAATCTTTTTGAAAGGTTTACGTGCTTGCTTACCTTCAACACACGCTGTGCAGGGCTGCTTGTCTACTTCCTTAAAATCTATACCCACGTGATTATCTCTAAGTTGGTTCATACCAATGCGACCCAGGTGACCCAATCGCTTATGCCACAGTTTGTACTTGGATATTGAGTCAGAGTGCACATCACAAGCCACATCACGAGGAATATTAACAGTACAATCTAGTTTGTACAGACCTCTATAGGGCGAACCATGGAGAATAGAATCACCTACAAAAGAAAAGGTATCAGAATTATAGAAATTACAGCCATCTTTATCAAAAACAACAGTAAATCCTTTTTCTACAGCTTTGTATACAGATATCAAATTATTATCTAAAGAAGGTACGTACAAAACATCAGTAATACGGTTGACAACAGATGATGTATCAATGGATATGTCTCCTATACCACGGCAGTTTACTTGTTCTCCGTTGACAACAGTAACTTTCTTCGTCGAAGTCAAGATTGTAAATTTTGAAACCATTCTCCCCTTGAAGCCATATGTTTAGTCGCACCCGAATCGATAATGAAACAATCACCATCCTCCTTCGTACCAAGTGCTATAGTTGAGGCAGATTCTTTAGATGAAGGCACTTTGACTTTTTTCTTATGCTTCTTCAATGGGCAATCTGGTCGCTTGTGACCAGGTTCATTACAGTCGTAACAAACAATTGGCTTCTTTGCCTTCGATTTAATAGGCTGACTATCTCTAGACCGCATAGCTGAATCAGCTTTTCTCGAATCATCAAATTTCGACATCTCGTTGAGTAATTTTGATTTCACTAACTCGGTAGTTACTTCAACATTACTATTTTCAAGCGCCATGATCAAAGGATCGAACTTTGAGGTTAGGCCTCCTAATAGTATAGCTGCAATAGAGGCATCATCAATCTTCTTACCAATATTGCAATATCGTCTAAATCTTGACTTGTAGACATTACGGCGTTGATGTAAGCTTCTATACTTTGAAAATCGCAAAGACTAAGCCTGTACAGCTTTCTCTCTAATTGTAGCCGTCTACCCATACCTCTGTCCTCGTACGCATTGCGAAGCTATCCACGCTTCTGAAGCCGTCTTAGCACTTCTCACATGTGTAATTGCAGGACCATCTAAAGTAAGGCATATTTTGGCTAACGCCTTCTTCTCATTTCTTGCTTGAGCTGCATCGGAAATACCATGGCCGTCGGGGTACCCACTAATAGTTTCCCATAAATCTTCGTGCATGAGATAATTTCGCATTTTAAATTTCCATACACTGTTGCCATCTCTATTAATCAGGCTAAAGCAAGGCAATGAGGAACTACTCCTTACCACTACTGTATCTCCACTTGGATTTGCCATATCGTAATTTCCAAATACTGAAAAATTCACTTTCCACAAGAAAAATTTATTCTCAAACAATATAACACTTTTTTATTAAAATATATTTCACTAGTGCTAATAAATCACTCTAAAATACTTATTTCGTGCTGATAACGTGTTGTATTTTGTAGAAATATAGTGAAAACATTGTTTACATGTCAAGATGTTTATTTGAAGTGACGGTAACTATATACAAAAAAATGTAAATAGAATAGGTAACTAAGACATATTTGAAATATTCAAATTTAAATAAGTAAGCACTATGGCCAGTAATACAACATAAGCGTCATCATCAGCCTATGTTAGTCCACTGCTGGACGTAGGCCTCTCCTATTAACTATGCGTATAGACGCATTAGGAGGTAAATGCCCATAATCGCCACGCTGGGCAAGCGGATTGGCGATCGCAGTAATGTGTCCACTATGATGACGCTGCTGCCCATCATCCATCTTGTAGCATTCTCGACGACTAAGGGATTAAAGTGTCACTGACCATTGTCAGTGACACTTTAATCCCTTAGTCGACTCTTACGACACCCGCAGGAGGAGTTGGGGTGGTGACAAATGTATTCTTACTGCCGTCACCACACGGCAAATAAGCGTATGGGGTATTAATAGAAAGATCTTTGAAAATGATATGAAGGTTTATAAATCTCATTTTTATTTAAGCAAATCGTTTTCGAGATATCAGCTCTCAAAGTCTGAAAAATGTGTCCCCCCCCCTCTATTTTTTAAACTACGCGATATAAAATTAAAAAAAATATATATGTTACGCACATTAATAAATTCTATCAACGATTTTTGGTTTGATTAAATTATCTCATTTAGTTTTTGAGGTAGGTTGATTGAACTGCATTTTTTTAATGATAAATTGATAATGGTACGGAACCCTTCGCGCGCCAGTCCGTCTCGCACATGGCCCGTTTAGTTTTCTTAAACAATGATAAAAGTGATACTAATGATCTATTTTTGTTTCATCTTATTTAAGAGGCTAGATGTGCATAATAATGTTAGCAGTTTAGTAAAAACTTCCCATTTTGTCGCTTACCATAAAGGAGCTTAAGATATTTAATTCGTACAAGCCCATTATTATTATGGGACGTTTTTACTAAAATTCTCACGATATAAAAATGTAGTCACGGAATTATGCCAAGTTTGTGCTAGTAAATTTATATATAAAGTTTTTTTTCTTGTCCATTGAAGAAAGCACCGGAACATCCAGCCTACCTCACTCCTGATACCGCATATACTGTGAATAAAAAACTTGATCAGCCAGAAGAGGCAGAAGACGACAACGAAATAAAATTTTCAGTTCTTCAAGATGAAACTTGGCCATCTGAGACAGAAGACGACAACGAAATAAAATTTTCAGTTCTTCAAGATGAAACTTGGCCATCTGAGACAGAATTGGGCTTGAATAGCACTCAATACGAAGCCTTCAAACTGGCTCTCACACACGAGTTCGCCGTCATCCAAGGGCCGCCGGGCACCGGCAAGACTTTCCTTGGGGTCAAAGTTGCTAAAACTCTGCTCGAAAATCTTGAATTTCCCAAAACATGTTCAATGCTTGTCATATGCTACACTAATCACGCATTAGATCAATTTTTAGAGGCATTATTACCTGTCACAAATTCTATTGTCCGAATTGGTGGACGATCGCAGAGTCAGCTGTTAGAAAAACACAACTTATCAAATTTCAGGCGTAGGTCTTGCTACGACGAAAAATACGAACTTGAGTATAGTGTACGTAAGCTAAAGGACTTTTATGAAGCTTGTATATCTCCTGAAGTATTATTGAGTTTCCGCACTCTTCTAACATACAACGACGAGTGTGAAATTTTACGTACATTTTACAAGGAAAAATGCGATAATGACGACGTGTTGAAACTATGGCTCTTTGAAAACGAAGAACGTTTAATAAATACACCACATTTACAAGATAATAATATTCGAAATAACGCAAAAGAAAAATTACATGAAAATGAAGAAGTGGACCACGATATCTACGCACGAGAAGTGTTGGAAATTGATGAGGATGAATGGTTTCGTAAATTGTCTAGCAGTGTGTTTGTATCTTTTTCATTACCTAAATCCGAAGAAGAAATTAACATTCTCGTCAAAGATTATCACAAAATGAAAGAGAATCAAAATAAATTAGTAGACCAAAATCTACATATGTCTCCACGCTTTCTTGAATGCAGCAAAAAACTAAAAGTTTTAGAAAATGAGATATTTCAACTGCACTCCCAGATAACAGTTTTCAAGGTGAGTTGGTATGATAAACATAATTGAAATTGAAGTCTGGTTGTAAATTTCAACGACGGAATATATATTTATATAAAAGTCATTAATAGTAGGTACATTACTGGCCGGGACGAAAGGGGTTACCGGCCGAAGACATATAGACGAATAGGTTTGAGACGGGTAACCTCATATTTCCGGCCGAGGTACGTATAGTGCTTTTCTCTAACATGCAATGAAATAAACAACAAAAACATCAAAGTTTTATATGCATAGTATATAGTATTGCATAGTGGCAAAATGCCATGGATGTCATGATGCCTGTGCCACAAATTTAAGTTGAATGGAGTTAAAAAAGAGCACTTTGCCGGCCTAGGCCTTCAAGATTTGTATTGAATTCCATTAAGGGCCTCTTCTCCTAATCGCACCGAAAACGTCATACTTCGCAGCCTATTAGGAACATAACAACAAATTGCATGTTTGAGAAAATAGGGTAAAATCACCTATAGATGAACAGTAAAGCAACTTTCCCAAGTTTATATATTTTTTCTCTATGATGTAATTCATATTCAATGATTTTTTTTTTATATGATTCCGATAATTTAATTTAAGTTTAATACTCGTACGAAGCCCGAGAATATCTTATACTAAAGGTATTCTCGGGCCTCGTATTAAACTTCATTAATTTTATAATGACAATGATTGTTTCTAAAATTGGGCCAAATTTCCCAGTAGTTGTACAATTTGACCCCAATAAAACCCTAATTCTATAATAAACAAAAAAACCTATCTCTGAACAATTTGACCCCAATAGATGAATCAGCATAAATGCAGTATAGTGAGACCAATATATAAACGGCGAGACCCCAATGGATGAATTAAAATTGAGCAAAGTAACTTTGCCCCTAATACAAATGCTGTAATCTGCGTAATTATTTATAAACAGAACGAAAATGGTCGGTTCTAAATTGTCATTACCAAGTAACCGATACTTTCGTTGATGTATCATCATCAGCCTATGTTAGTCCACTGCTGGACGTAGGCCTCTCCTATTGACGATTTACAAAAAATTGATCTTGATTTGACCAAAATTCTTTCATGTTCAATTGGGTACAAGCATTAGGAGCGGCGGAAAATTCATTTATTGGAATTCAACCCAAAAAATGAACCAGCAAATTTTCCTAATTCATGTTTTGGACAGCGATTATTTAATTGAACACACAAAAAAAAAAACAAATTGAAATGGTTCATCTTTTGGTCAAAAAATCAACAAGAAAAGTGATCGAAATTTTGTGTATAAATATTACATCTTAGGTACTCTATTATTATAATTTAAACAAGCATTTCAAAATACGAGCGTTTACCCAAAAGTTGACACAATATTGGAACCTTAATTTGACCAGCAAATATCTGATAAAATAAAATACTATTCTTTATAATAAACACAATAAAGATATTAGCCTAAAATCGATACTAAAGTGAATAAGGGAAATACAAGCCATACTCGATTTTTTACGTAATTATAAGCTCAAGTTTTTAAGAGCTTTTCTTAATAAGGATTCCATATAAAACACGGTTTTGGTTCGAAGCACAAACTCGACGACCGCTCACTGCCGCGTGCGTGACTTAACTGGCTGGGAATACGTATGTGAGACGCGGTATAGTGTTGCCGCGTCTGAGAAAAATACTCCCGGTGTGTAAAATTATTCCTTTATGATTTAATTGCTTAGATTTTTAGACCTATCAGTCAACATCTGGGTGGCAGTCATCTATTGGTGCTTTTACCCTACATATATTTTACAATGTTGCACTCGGGGTCCACCAGGAGCTCAGCAAAGCTCTGAAAAATGCCCTCGCGCAGGCAGCGTCCTCGCACGAAGGATTGCTGTCGCAATTTTATATCTAGATTTAATTGTACGCAGTACCTACCTACGTACGCTGATTTATTGGTCAAATTAGCTTACTAAAAATTACAGTGCTTAACTACATAAATAGTACCGAGGTATAGCAAATAGCGCGGGAAGGCTGCCTGATAGGCACTTCGCCGAAAGGCCTTATTATTTTAGTGTCTTAACTGTGTGTTTGGTCTTAAGTTAAGTAGGTTATTTTTTTCTAAAAATACACACGTACACATAATACATTAGTTTCGTGTCTGTATTACCGATATTTATTACTATTTTAATATATAAGGTCCTAATTTATTAGATGCAGATATTTTTACAGCTGATAGTACTCGGTCTCTGGAGTATATTAAACCGTGAAACATTATTATAGCTTTTACAATGTTTTTTTGGAGAAAATGGAAAAACAAATTTTCTACGTAATAACACCCTGTTTATGTGATTATTAAATGAAAACTCATTGAACAGATTCTAGTACCCTCCTTTACGTACCTACCACTTAACTGGAACT
>JALPQI010017159.1:0-29411 GCA_025490895.1 Thaumatotibia leucotreta
AGACGGATAGGTCTGAGGCGGGCAATTTCATATTTCCTGCCGAGGTATTGTATACTTGTATAGTGCTTTTCTCAAACATGTAACGAAATAAACAACAAAAACATCAAAGTTTTTTTTTTGGCAGAATGTCATGATTCCTGTACCACAAATTATGTGGAATGGAAATAAAAAAGAGCACTTTACCGGCCTAGGCCTTCAAGATTTGTATTAAATTCCGTTAACGACCTCTTGTCCTAGTCGCACCTGAAACGCAGCCTATTATAAGGAACATAACAACAATATTTCATTGCATGTTTGAGAAAAATACAATTTTACGTAAACACGTTAATTGATTCATACAAAAAACACACAAACAGTAGAGTTTATTATTATTATTCATATGCTTGCGACATACGTCCGGCCTTAAGAAATCATATAATTTGTATGTTTAAGCATCGTTTTAGTGTAACAATGACATATTAAGTAAATAATGTTGAAGTGCAAATTGCAGGTGTTGTTAGGGTTCCTTCGGTGCGTGATTCAAAACGATTCTTATCCAAAGGGTATAACGGGGCCCTATTAGGTACTAATGAAGGCTTCGCTGTCTGTTTATTTGTCCATCTGTCATCACTGTCATCAGGCTGTATCTCGTAAACCGTGACAGGCATTTCTCTGAGCGTTTCAACCGGCGTGACATCGGTGGCATCATTATTAGCCTATTTTCGTGGGTATCTCATTTTTTTTGACATATTGGTATTTGTCAACTACGTTTACGAATATATCCAAAAGCAGCATCTCTCACGGGATTCGTGTGATAAGACTGCCACCGAAGTCACGGCGGTTGAACGCTCAGAGAAATGCCCTGATATAGTTGACATTTTCACAGATTCTAGATAAATGTTAGCTGTTTTTTTCGTATACATCTGCGACCATATATAACATGGACGTCTAACGCCAGCTCAAAAATGCCCCCAAAACCAATTGTTCAATTGTGCCAAGATGGGCAGAACATTAGCGCTTTTATTAACACCGCGCATACGAGTATTTCGGCGTAACATCTTTGACAAATGTTTATAGAATATAGCCAATCAAAACTTTGATGGACTAATCACAACTATTTTTAAATGGCGGTTTAAGTTTTTATAGGTTGATATTGAAATTCATTGCCGTGATGCATTGAAGAGGGGGTGACAGTTGTCAACTAAAATTTAGGACCGTTTTTGAAAGGCAATTTAGTATGGCGTGCGTCTTCCATGTTTTATTTGTTCGTAGGTATAGGTACATATATGCCTAGGATTGTGAAACAGGCCGTAAATATTTTAAATATGTATTAAGATTTGATTTAACCCAAGACTCAAAAAAATCGTGACTTCAAGCCTCAACGCCATTGACATAGTACGAAAAATTCTGTACAAGAAAAAAAAAACAAAATGATGCTGCTGTAGGATGGTCGTTTTCGAGACCGGTGCCCTATACAGAGTTAAGATAATCCTTTTTAACCGACTTCAAAAAAGGAGGAGGTTTAGGTTATTACTTACTTATTACTCGAAATCTTCGAGAATCGTGAACCGATTTTTTTTAAATGGAACTAGTGTAACCCCGAGATGGTCCCGTTGGCACCAAGTCGGGGTCTGATGATGATGATGAAATCGGTTAAATACGGTTATTTTTTAAATTTGGTGATTATTTTAAATTAGGTCATTGTTAAATTTACATATAGGTATTGTAAGGAGTATACATTTATGTCTAGATAAGAATAACTAATTAATGTTGAAATATTACTAAATATACCTATTATACTAAATAAATCAATGGTTAACTTGACTAGTTCCGGTGGCGCCACTGTCGCGCGCCACATTTATAACCCCACTACCGCAATCAGGCAAAGAGGGCGATCGGAGCTAGGCAGGAGGATCATTCTGTTGCTGGCAAGCGATGCGAATAGTCGCTATCTTGAAATTGTTATTTAATTTCGTAATCTACCTTAATTTATGTTTTACACTGCACTGTTATTATTTTATGATCAAGTAGAAGTGAAATATAATCCGTTACTTGGAACTGTTGAGTTTTTCTTATCAACTCGTAGACGCCCCAATAGCTTCAGAAGAGGGGATCAAAGAAGAAATCTTTTTTTAGAAGATTTTTTTTCCACGCCTCACAAATACATATGGAGGACGTCCTAAATCGACAGGGTGAGGAATACGAACACCCAGGAGCGCCCAGGCAAGAGGGCCGGGGTGACGACTATGACCACCCAACGCCCATGGTTAATGAATACAGACACCCAGGAGCGCCCAGGCAAGAGGGCCGGGGTGGTAATCATGAACGCCCAGGAGTGCCCAGGCTAGAGGGCCGGGGTGTTGCGTACGAACCCCCAGGAGTGCCCAGGCGAGAGGGACGGGGTGGTGAGTACGAACGCCCAGGAGTACCCACGCGAGAGGGTCGGGGCTTATCTTTGAATAATCAGGAACCCGTGAGAGAGGTCACGAGCATCAGTGGAGACGATAGCGATCGGACCATTAGAGAATGTCGACAGAGGATGATGAGACACCGCCGACGAAACCCAAGTTTATCATCGGAGGGTCGAAGTTACCGTACTTCGTCGACGGATCGCCGCAAAAGATACCGCCCACCATCAGTGGCGGCTTGCAGAAAGCGCCGAAGGTCATCTTCAGGACGCCGCAGAAGGCACCGTAGCCCTCCATCCGAACGACGCAAGAGGTGCCGTGGTTCGTCGCCAGAAGACTCTGGTGACAGGCGCCGCTGGTCAGCATCGGGTCGCCGCAGGAGGCATCGTAGTCCGTCATCCGAACGACTCAAGAGGTACCGTGGTTCGTCGTCAGAGGACTCTGGTGTGATGCGCCGTCGTCTGTCAACAGATCGCCGCAAGAGGCACCGCAGTCCATCGCCCACCCAACACCGTGGCTCGTCGTCATAAGACTCTGGTGAGCGTACTCATCCTAATGCGAAAAAAATACGCAGAAAGAAGCGCAAATCTAGTTTACTTAAAAAAGTTTTGTCTATTTTGACTAAAGCCAAAGGCTCTAACAAACCTAAGCTCACATCTATTGCGAACGTAATCCCTGAATTCGAACCAATGTCTAAGGAACAGACTGTAGTTAATTGGTTAGATAAAGTCGAGGAATGTGCATCAATTTACGAGTGGGACGATAAAGAGACTACTCATTATGCACTTTTAAAACTTTCAGGAGTTGCTAAGACATGGTATCAGGGATTACCTTCGGTAAGATTCACGTGGCCAGAATGGAAGAAAAAGTTGGTAGAATCATTCCCATGTCGTGAAGACTTCGCAGAACTCTTGACAGAAATGCTTGCTAAGAAGGCGCGCTACGGAGACTCGTTGGAGCATTATTACTATGCTAAAGTTAACTTGTTAAATAGGTGTAAAATTTACGGTAGGCAGGCAGTTGACTGTATTTTACATGGAGTAGAGGACAGGGCTGCCAGAGTAGGCGCGCAAGCTGCAGAGTTTACCGAGCCGGAACAAATTTTGAGATATTTCCGAACCGTCAAATCAGGGCCAGTCAAAGATAGAGAATCGAATGCGTTCCCCAAACGAAGAAGTAATGAAATTAAGTCCGCGGAAAATAAGTCTGACAGACGGCTTAGGCAACAAAAATAACATAACATGTTACAATTGTGGCGATGTTGGACACCGTAGTACTAAGTGCAGCAAACCAACAATAACCTGCTCCACTTGTAATAAGGTAGGACATCAGTCAGTTTATTGTTTCAGAAATAGACTCGGCAAAGATCGAAAAGAAAGTAGAGTAGGTAATGATAGTACCGGCGCGAAAATTGAAAAGCAGGTAGCGAGAGTGACAATTACTAATGAAGTGGCGAAAACCGAAAACGTACATCAACATGTTACACATAGTATTAACGCGAATAATGTGAAACCATTAACAACATCAAACAAAACTACTGATAAATATATCATTGGGATAAAAGTTAATTCACTACCGGTCACTTGTTTTGTCGATTTGGGTAGCGAGGTTTGTTTAGTTAGGTCAAGCGTCACGGAGGAACTAAAGCTCAATGTCAACTATTCAGAAAGTCTTCCCATATTACGAGGAATGGGCCCTAATGCAATCACACCCTTAGGCTTAACAATGGGTACAATAGACATTCAAGGTATCAAAGAGACTGTAGTTTTGTATGTTATTGATGATAATTATATCCACCAACCGGTCTTGATAGGTCACACGTTTACCGAGAAACCAGATATTGAGATCACTAAGACTCCTTCTAAATTGATATTCCGAAGAATATTGTGTGATAAAACACATTTGACAACTAGGAAACAATCGACTATACCTAGTAATACTCTTAGCCATATCGAAGTAAATTCAGATAGTTCGATTACTGGTCGTGTCAACGTTAAGGGTTCATTGCGTGGTCCTAATGGTGGTATTATCTGCTACCTGGGCAGTATGACATTAAAATGGGTTCAGGCTCTCTGCTAGTGTACAACGCGTCTTCAGATACGATCACGATTCCGGAAGGCTTTCTGTTAACTAGGGCAGTACTTAAAAGGGACGGGTATGATCTTGACTCTGCTGCTCTTACCACCTATAGAGTTACAGTTAGTGAAACTAAGATCGATGAATCTATACAATGCGGTGAGAACATCTCTGAGGTTGAACGCTTTCAGCTGCAACAAGTGTTAAGCAGGTATTGCGAATGTTTCTCCTCAAGCCTCAAGGATCTAGGCTTTACCAATGCTATCGAGATGAAAATAGAATTGGAAGATTCCCAACCCGTAGTTTACCGGCCATACAGGATGCCTTTCCCAGAAAAGGCATTAGTTAGAGACATGACACAGGAAATGTTAGAGAATGGTATAATTAGGGAATCATCGTCTCCCTACGCAAGCCCTATAGTTCTTGTTCAGAAGAAGACTGGTGAAAAGAGATTATGTGTTGATTATAGGGCACTAAATCGCAAAACTAAAAAGGAACATTACCCGCTCCCGCGTGTAGAGGACCAGTTAGACCAGCTATCGGGATATAGACTGTTTACTTCACTTGATCTAGCGTCTGGTTATTATCAGATACCCATAGCTGAGGAATCGCGGCATAAAACAGCATTTGTAACCCCTGAAGGACAGTTTGAGTATAATCGCATGCCTTTTGGTTTGGTTAACGCCCCGTCCGTCTTTCAAAGGACTATAAATAAAATTTTACATGATGCAAAAATTAAATACGCTATAGTTTACATGGACGATATCCTTATCCCCGCAAAAGATTTTAAACAGGGTTTACAAAGGCTGGAGGAAGTGCTGCTATTGCTTAAAGAAGGCGGGTTAACGCTTAAGCTTAGTAAATGTAATTTTTTTAAAAGAAAATGTTGAATTCCTTGGATTTGAAGTAAGTTCGAATGGCATACGTCCTGGTTTGCGTAAAACGGAAGCCGTTGCAAGATTTCCTCAGCCAAGTAATCATCATGAACTTAGGCAATTTCTAGGTTTGTCAGGATTCTTTCGTAGATTTATTAAAGATTACTCCCTTATTGCTTCACCATTATCAAATCTCTTGAGAAAGAACAACACATGGCAGTGGGGCGAAACGCAAGATCAGTCCTTCAATAAGATAAAGACTGTACTCACAGAACGCCCTTGTCTAGCTCTTTATGATCCCAATGCTGAAACTCAATTGCATACGGATGCTTGTAAGGATGGTCTGGCCGGCATTTTACTTCAATGTAACGCAAGTGGCGTCTTCCAACCTATTTCCTATTTTAGCCGCAAAACAACTCCAGATGAATGTAAATTACATTCATACGAGCTGGAAACTCTGGCTGTTGTTGCGTCTCTCAATAGATTCAGAGTTTATTTGATTGGGAAACCCTTTAAGTTAATAACGGACTGCAACGCTCTTAGATACACTCTTACTAAAAGAGATGTTATCCCGCGAGTCGCTAGGTGGTGGGTCCAAATGCAAGAGTACGACTTTACAGTCGAATACCGACCAGGAGTACGAATGGCGCACGTCGATGCGCTGAGCCGCAACCCGGTAAGTACCGCTCAACCAGAAGATCATATTTTAGACGTTTTGTCAATTAAAACTACAACCCAAACTCAAACTACCGATGATCAAGACTGGATAACTACCGTGCAGAGTGCAGATGAGGAGGTAAGGAAAATAAAGGCCATATTAACTGATCCCGAGTCCGCTCGTGTCAGCGACTATCACCAAAATTACAAATTGAAAAACGAACGGGTATATAGGATTATCGGCGATGAGCTAAAGTGGTATGTGCCTAAAGGTGTGCGTTGGCAAATTGTCAAGAAAAATCATGACGACGTTGGTCACTGCGGGTATGAAAAGACTCTGCAGCGCATAAAGAAACACTTTTGGTTTGCCAAAATGCGCCGCTTTATAAAAAAATACGTCTTATCCTGTTTAGAATGTGCTCATCATAAGGCAGCCGGCGGTAAAAGCGAAGGAGAGTTGCATCCCATTGATAAGGTTAGTGTGCCCTTTCATACAGTTCACGCTGACCATCTAGGTCCTTTCATTAAGAGCAAAAGTGGAAATTGCTACCTACTTGTCATCGTCGACGGATTCACAAAATACGTCAATATAGTACCAGTGCGAGACACAAAATCAACAACAACAGTGAAGGTAATGAAATTACATGTTAAGTATTTTGGTGTACCTACGCGACTCATCACAGACAAGGGATCTAGTTTTACTAGTAAGACATTTAAGGAATTTATTCGGACATATGGCATCAAACACATCGAAAATGCCGTCGCTACTCCTAGAGCCAATGGTCAAGTAGAGCACTTTAATCGCACTATTCTCGATGCGTTATCTACTTCGTCGCACGGTGACAATGAGAAAAACTGGGATGAGCATATCTTAGACATTCAACTTGGGATCAATACTACGACACATAAAACTACTGGGAAAAGCCCATCAGAGGTTTTATTCGGTTTTAACGTCACGACTCGTTCACAAGGTATTTTAAATCCAATAGTCAACGATACTACTGACGTTGCAAACTCAGATAAGTTAGAGTCTATTAGAGCTGACGCAAGTGATAAAATAAAGCAGCAACAAGCGAAAGATGCTGATAGGTTTAATAGAAAGAGGAAACCCTCTAAAATATATTCGGAAGGGGACTTAGTAAGGGTGCAACGCCATGTACCTCATGATGGTAAATCACAAAAACTAGTTGATAAATACCAGGGTCCTTATAGAATAGTAAAAGTGCTCCCAAACGATCGCTTCATAATTGAAGATAGTCCTCTAACAAGAAAACAAGGCAGGCGCTACGAGAACGTAGTCGCTATAGATAAAATACAGCCGTGGCTAACGTTTGTTAGAGATATTGATTCTAGCGAAGAGGATAGTAATTCAAGTGTTAAAGAGGATTAAGCATATATACGTGTACGAGTAATATGTTTGGAAATTTTGAAGTGTATTTTGTGACAAATATAATTATGTTTATAATATTATTAAAATGTAATAAACAAATAATCGAATGGAAGGTGTACAATAAAATGAAATATTTGTGATATAATATATATATATATATAGGTACGTAATTATCTAATTATATATATATATATTATAATATTCACTTTCTTGTAGTTCACGTTCTTGTTGTAAGTAGATATTGCTCTGTAATTGTGATTTGTATTAAGACAATATTAAAAATAATTTATATGGAATGCATGATGAAAATTAAATATGTATTACTGTTGATTTGCGAGAGGTCCCGCCTTATACGGGATGGCCGAGCTGTAAGGAGTATTCATTTATGTCTAGATAAGAATAACTAATTAATGTTGAAATATTACTAAATATACCTATTATACTAAATAAATCAATGGTTAACTTGACTAGTTCCGGTGGCGCCACTGTCGCGCGCCACATTTATAACCCCACTACCGCAATCAGGCAAAGAGGGCGATCGGAGCTAGGCAGGAGGATCATTCTGTTGCTGGCAAGCGATGCGAATAGTCGCTATCTTGAAATTGTTATTTAATTTCGTAATCTACCTTAATTTATGTTTTACACTGCACTGTTATTATTTTATGATCAAGTAGAAGTGAAATATAATAATATTTTTTTCGATTACCGCGAGGATTACTCGTGAAATAAAACTCAGAAAACGGATAAACCCTGTAAAGTGTTCGAAACGTCGGAATGAAGTTAAAGTTAATTAATATACGCGTGTTTATTCATTTTCATAGTTTTATTTCATACATATATTTATTTTGTCTCATCTTAACAAGGTCCATGCATCATAGTAAAATGAGTAATTGGCGTAGTAGGTATATTAGAATCGCTTGTTTGCCTATGTATGTCTTATGGTGCGTTCAAACTAAAAGAGCATTCGCTGTTCTAACCTCCCACTCTACGAAATTCGATCGTACACAAAACGTGATTGGTTGATTTCGTAGAACGGGCGCTAGAACAGCGAATGCTCTTTTGGTTTAAAGTAAGTTATTCATTTAAATAACGACCAAGCAATTTTCGCCATTAACCATCAAAAACCATTCATCAGTTTAACTGAGCGTTACATACAGCCATACATTTTCAATGCTACAGTCATTCGTCGGTTCCGTTGGGCGTGTCATGCAGAATTGAACCAAAAGTGAACGTTTAGGGATTTCCTTCGACGTACAGTCGCTATGAGATATATCGAAGCGGCCACGGTGGTAGAAAATATCTGAACATGCACATAAATGCCTGCTTTAATGCCTCCACTACAGGTCTGCGGATGGATCCGCGGACGTCATCTCCGGATGCATCCACGGACGTGTAGAGGGGGTGATTTGGTTGCCTGCGGTAGGTATTTGACGTCCGCGGACTCGTACACCACAGATCCGTTTGTTGTCTGTTTTTGTGGCCCAGATCAAAGGGCTCAAGGGCGAGCGTCCGGCATCGCGACCACACGTCCGACGCACCGCCGTCTACCAATGCGAATGCATAGGTACCTGCAAGTTCCTGGTGTACTACCAAGATAATTAAAAAAAAATTACTGTTAAAGTCATTAATTACGTATTTTAATAAGATGCCCATGACGCAATACATAACTGGCGCACGTAAACGGGCTCAATAAAATAGGTTATTTTTTAAATCATGGTGCGGCTGCTACAGTTTCAACGTCCATCTTTGGGCCCGGCCCCATGACCACGGTGCGGCGTCGTAAACGTAAAACGGCGCGACGTCGTGGCATTGCACGTTATCGCACCGTGGGAAATTACGGCGCGGCGTCGTGGCATTCCACGTTGTTGCACCGTGCGAAATTACGACGCGGCGTCGGGCAAATCCACGTTGTCGCGACGGGCAGTTTAACGTTGCGGTGCCGTGTGGAGTAGATGCATTACGTGTTGCTTTTTTAAACGAAGTGATATTTTCCATAAGAGTTCTTCAAAACTTGACACAGACTTTCTAAAATAATCATAAAACTTGTGATCACTTGTTTTCAGTGCCTTGTACTCAGAGTTGGGCGTAATCAATTCCTTTTGGAGTTAATTACAGGGTTACATTCCAGTAATGACGATTCCTCAGTGATGAATTACTAGTATAATAAAAATTACTGTAATGCTGTACTATGGTTACGCATGTAATCCATTCCTTTGGGATCGGTATTGTAATCAGCTACTGTAATATTGAATCCACCGTAATCAAGTACTTTAGTAATCTGCATTATATACTTACATACAACGTAATTTTGTTACTATTACGGCCTGTTTCACAATCTCCTCCTAAAGCTATCTGTCAAATAAAAAATAACACTATCTCTTTCTTTCACCTGGAAGAATAAAGAGAGCGTGTTATTTTTATCTGACAGATAGCTTTAACTGGAGAT
Organism: Thaumatotibia leucotreta; assembly: GCA_025490895.1. Classification (NCBI taxonomy): domain Eukaryota; kingdom Metazoa; phylum Arthropoda; class Insecta; order Lepidoptera; family Tortricidae; genus Thaumatotibia; species Thaumatotibia leucotreta. The sequence goes on from JALPQI010017159.1 coordinate 9,832, forward strand.
TGTGAAACAGGCCCTTACTCGAAGAAAATTGTTTTTGATTTGTATGTCATTCTAGTTGATATCTGACATCCTAGCAGTTTCATGATTGTTAAAAACGTATTCTGAAAATGTAGTAGGTATATTTTTAAGATCCAAGATGGCGGCAACTTTTTTTAGCAATTTTCATCATTATACTCGTTTCCGACTAATTCGCATACGTGAAACCCGATTTTCGGGTCCGCCGATTTGCCCGACGCCGCGTCGTAATTTCGCACGGTGCAACAACGTGGAATGCCACGACGCCGCGCCGTAATTTCCCACGGTGCGATAACGTGCAATGCCACGACGTCGCGCCGTTTTACGTTTACGACGCCGCACCGTGGTCATGGGGCCGGGCCCTTTAACGCGAGTAGCGTCTGACGAGATTGTGAAGATTCGTCTGTGGACGTGTTTAATATTATGATCCTTTATTTATTTCTCTTTTTTTATATAAATGTCTATAAAAATCTTTTTTTTTATGTAATAAATTCTTTAATGCATATTCTATGTATAAGATGTATTATTATACTGTTTTGAAAAAATAAGTCCACCTGAGTTTCTTACTGGTTCTTCTCAGGAACGGTGTAGGGTTTGAACCAGTAGTAGATTTTTTGTTCTCTCTTGATAATGTCAGACGATTCGAAAATGCTTATTAATAAAGAATAATTTGACTTGACTTGACTTGACGTGTAGTGAAGGCATGGTTTAAGGCCTGCTCGGATATTTTTGAGCATCGTCCCCACGACTGCAGGTACTTAACGTATAGGGTTGGGTAGCCGTGTAGTCATGATAGTAAGAATACATTTATCACCACCGCCCTGCGACCATATATAACATGGACGTCTAACGCCGGCTCAAAAATGCCCCCAAAAACAATTGTTCAATTGTGCCAAGATGGGCAGGCAGGACATAGCGCTTTTCTTAACACCGAGCATATTTTCGGCGCAACATCTTTGACAAATGTTTATAGAATATAGCCAATCAAAACTTTGATGGACCAATCACAACTATTTTAAATGGCGGAATTGAAGAGGGGGTGACCCCCCAAAGATTGCTACAATGACCGGTCCTGTGCCACCCGCATCCAGCGGACTCCTGCGACCTTCACCAGGTCATCAGTCCACCTTGTGTGGGCCTACCCACGCTGCGCCTTCCGGTACGCGGCCGCCACTCGAGAACCTTCCCGCCCCATTATACAGTGTTTATTACTAATCTAGAAGACGAAGCATGAAAGATAATGATTTTTATAATTACAATAATGTTGTTGCAGGCTCCGTGTCCCAATGTGTATGGGGTGTCCTGCTACTGGTCGTGTCAATAGGAGGTCTCCTATACACGCCCCTAGACCTAATGCTGTGGGAGAAGCTCAACATGAGGCCAGGTATAGAAAACACCATCTTACAATCATTTTACCACCTTTTAATTAACTTGCACGTATGTATCTGTATCTGGGTGAATATCTGAGCGTTTCAACCGCCTAATTTTGGTGGCATAATTTTTGCCGAAGTTTCTAAACGTCTCAATGTTATACTTCGTCATTTGTATAAGGTACCGTGCCTCCTTCAAATCACAAAGGAGCGCATTGTAGCGAAGAGAAACTTCGGCAAAAATGACCAATGATATTCACCCATCTCCAACCCTTTCCATGGGTATCGTAAGACTATTTGTTCAACCGACTTTATAAAAAGGAGAAGGTTCTCTATTGGAATGTATGTTTCTTTTTATGTTTGTTACCTCAGAATAGAACCTTCCGAATGGGTGAAGCGATCTGCTATGCTATTCTCTTATTGACACATTCGACGATATTCACACGTTCGTCAACGAGCTCGACGTCGAGACAGCCTTGCCTAAAATCCTAGCTGTTTTATTTGACATTAGGAATCGAGACTGTGAGTGAGGTTGTGGGCGAGTTCGTCGCTGTTTTTCGTTAGAGAATATGAAGTTCGTACATTATAGTACACCAAACGAAGGAAACTCAGAGGAAAAAACTCGTGTATAAGCGAATTTTGGCATAGTTGTAGGGAATGGTGTTTTAAACCACATACTAAAAGTACTGGTGGTTAGGGGTGGAGCTAACGGGGGGAGGGGGGTGCAAAGGTCCTTATTTTTAATTTTTCGTAAATAACTCGTAAACCGTGGCTTATAGCAAAAAACGGTCTAGTACATAAGTAATCTACATAAAATTCTCTACAAAAATGGTATATGCATGTTTCCTCTGGGATCAATATGTTATGAGATAAGAAAGCACGAAGATGGACACAATAGAAATAAACACATTTGTTTAAGTAGGTATGGCAAATACAGAATGCTCGCGAGCATTCCAAAAGATTTGAATGCTCAATTCCTGACCATATTTAGAGTCTTTAATGTTACATAAAATTTCCTGGATTCGGCTTGGTTTCAGAGATAATCAACCGTTTTTTCTAAATAAGTTTTTCGACATTACTCGTCATAAAACTTCTTTTTGCTTACAATGCTACCACAATGTGTTTTAATATTACCACACCTTTTGCCTGGCAATCAAAAAATGGGAATCAACTTGACAAAATAACCAGTCCCTAAAAAAATATTAAAATAAATATTTTTTACAAATTGTTGCTATGATAAAAAGTACTGGAAATGTCAAAAAGTATTCAAAAAGTCTAAAATAAAAGAGAAAAAAAATTTTTTTTTTGGTGGTACTTGACATTAGGTGTCATAATATTTTTTGTTTATTTTGATATCTGGAATGCATACTTAAAATATTTTGGAATGCTCGCGCCCGGGCGCGCCCTAGTATGCTTATTTGTAAAAATAAAATTCCTAATTATCTTCTAAACCTAAAATATTCTCATAATCATCGTCAAAAGATTTTTACTATGCATTCTAGACATCAAAACAAATAAAAATTATTATGAGACCTAATGTCAAATACCACCAAAAAAAAAAATTTTTTTTCTCTTTTATTTTAGACTTTTTGAATACTTTTTGACATTTCCAGTACTTTTTATCATAGCAACAATTTGTAAAAAATATTTATTTTAATATTTTTTTAGGGACTGGTTATTTTGTCAAGTTGATTCCCATTTTTTGATTGCCAGGCAAAAGGTGTGGTAATATTAAAACACATTGTGGTAGCATTGTAAGCAAAAAGAAGTTTTATGACGAGTAATGTCGAAAAACTTATTTAGAAAAAACGGTTGATTATCTCTGAAACCAAGCCGAATCCAGGAAATTTTATGTAACATTAAAGACTCTAAATATGGTCAGGAATTGAGCATTCAAATCTTTTGGAATGCTCGCGAGCATTCTGTATGTGCCATACCTACTTAAACAAATGTGTTTATTTTTATTGTGTCCAACTTCGTGCTTTCTTATCTCATGACGTATTGATCCCAGAGGAAACATGCGTATACCATTTTTGTAGAGAATTTAATGTAGATTACTTATGTACTAGACCGTTTTTTGCTATAAGCCACGGTTTACGAGTTATTTCCGAAAGATTAAAAATAAGGACCTTTACACCCCCCTCCCCCCGTTAGCTCCACCCCTAACCACCAGTACTTTTAGTATGTGGTTTAAAACACCATTCCCTACAATTATGCCAAAATTCGCTTATACACGAGTTATTTCCCCCGATAGGCAACTTTTGGTCTTCGTTAGGTGGGCTATTAAACGTCAAACTCTCGACGCAGTGTAGTTCCAGCTCACGCCGCATTCGTCGCCGAGCACTAGTGTCGTTTATATTAGTACAATATTGAATATACCATTTTTAGGCTCGACGCTGCCGCAGCGCTGACACAGCGCTGACAGCAAGGCGGTTTCCTTAGTGAATAACACTGCTGGATACCGATATTGGTCCAATTTTTATTTGGTCCAGTTCTGACAATGGCGTCCATAAGCTGTGGACAGACAGACGGACATAGCGAAATTATAAGGGTTCCTTGTTTACTGTGGACCCCTAAAAAGTGGGCACGTCATTAATGCTTAAATAGTGCTTACTTAATACGGAATTCCGTACGATGATCACGATTTAACAGTTAAATCAGGTGATTATGGGCATTAGGGAACCGTTTTAAAGAGTCCATCTACACAGTATAGGTAATAGCAGAGGCTTAAACCCAGTAGTGGACTGAAATAGGCTGATGATGTGATAATAGTACATTGTGCATCAAGGGAGGTAAGTACGGAATTACTAACGAGAGTGTTAGAGAGTGTTTTATGACTCGAGTTAGTAGGTATTCCGCTTACCGACCGTGATGCATACAATGTTTTTCATCACACTTGCCGACAAAAAATGAACTATTAAGACAAAACAATGTACTATTAAGACATAATATTATTAAATGACGTACTTCAATTTCTATTACTCCCGCTACGCGCGCAAGCTGTATTGTGTATTTATGGCGCGCTTAGACAGCAAGTGTGATGAAAACCATTTTTTTTTCAGGCTTCCCGCCCTACGAATGGTGGGCAGACCCTCCGGACGAGGTCAAATTGCGAGTCTATGTGTTCAACGTGACCAACCACGAGCGATACATGCAGGGTCTGGACTCCAAGTTGAACGTTGAAGAGTTGGGACCTGTTGTTTATTTGTAAGTACTTAGAATAGAATTGAAGATAAAGTAAATGGGGGTCAAACTAAAACCCATGTTCGGAGTCTTTCCAGCTTCCGTAGCCTAGTTGGTAGTGACCCTGCCTACGAAGCTGGAGGTTCCGGGTTCGAATCCCGGCGAGGGCATTATTTGTGTATTTATTTATCACAAATATTTGTTCCTTGGTCATGGCTATCTATGTATTTAAGTATCTATATGTATCTATCTATTATATATATCGTCGCCTGGTACCCACATCACAAGCCTTAATAGAGCTTACCGTGGGACTAGGTCGATTTGTGTAAGATGTCCCAAGGTATTTATTTATTTTAGGTATTTATTTTATTTATTTCCGGTGGACAATCTAAAAGTTAAGGCCTATAAAGCTTTCTTATGAAAACGTTATCTTCATTAAGACGTACTCGTACTCCTTTTTAATTGCGTTGTATGATAAAGAACATTACCACCTGTCCACAGGCTGTTAATTATCGACCATAGGAAAGAAAAAGTGCGTGTTCAGCTGAACTGTAGAGCCTTTCCTGTGGCCAAGAGTAAGCAACTGGTAGAAGTGTAGTCGAGATTTTTATCATACAATTCAATAGGAAAGGAGTGCCTTTAAACGACAATAAGGATTTAATAAGAAAATTAACTGTCATTGCCCTTAACTTTTAAAATTTCCTCCGGAAAAACTCATAACATGATTTTGAGTTTGACCCAAATAATAGTCGCAGAGTAAAAAAACCCTAAGGCGGTTATTTTGCTTCCCTCATTGGCAACGGGAATAATACAGTGACTTTCTACCAAAAGCAGAAAGTTTTTCGTCGATTATCTAACATGAGCCGTGATCCGTGATGGATATAGCAAATGCTTAAATATTACATTTTCAAGATTTATTGGCCAGAGAAATCAAAATAAGGTTTAATTGTTACTCAAAAGTTTTAGCTTTAATGATATAGAAAACATTATAAAAATAGTGAAGTAGCCACTCATACCTACATCAACACACTCTTATACACACATAGGTACATACACAAGTTCATACTTCTACACTATACAACTGCTCTTCGTTTAATGGTCTGTGCCGAGTGCAGAGACAGAAATCATTTTTGTGTAAATAATATGGAGATAAATGTCTTACGTATTGTGTCTTTTGAATGTATACCAATCGACAGGAGAATCTAAAATAAATGTAAACAAATCTAAAAACTTTCATTATTCCATAATTACGCACTTTTAGGACACAATATCACGAACTTAAAATCGCCTTGAATTCGCATAGGTACATTTTTAGTTAAAATTATTGATATATCTATTAGTATTAACGTAAAAATATATCTGCGCACATGCTTCCTGATATGTGTAAAGACGTAAAATGCTATTTAATGTCAGCCATATATGTTTACCTTTGTTTTAGATTTTGCTGACGATAGGTTTTTTTTTATAATCGAACATCACGTAGGTACATAGGTAAAATTCGAGATTGTCTCGTCCAAACCAGAACCCGATGATGAAACGTGTAGAAATCCATTTAATTCGGCTTTACTATCACTACATAAGTACATAGAATAAAATAAAGTCACTTTTTCTGTCCCTATGTCCCTTTGTACGGTTAAATCTTTCAAACTACGCAACGGATTTTAATGAGATTTTTTTTAATAAGTAGAGTAATTCAAGAAGAAGGTTTATATGTAGGTATAGTACCCGTGCAAAGCCGGGGCGGGTCGCTAGTTATTTTATGTTATTTGTTGCAGAGAGAAACTCCTACACTCAAACATTCGCTTCAATGAGAACAGCACACTGACCTACATAGCCAAGCGTTCCGCCATCTTCTTGCCTGAAGAGAACACGATAGACCTGAACGCCACAATCTTCGTGCCTAACTTAGCATTGCTGGTAAGTTCCTACCAATTATTATTTAGGATATTTGTCAAATATACTATCTATCAATAGACTACTTGAACTTGACCCATTTTTAAAATTTGTCTTATATTATTAATCAATATCTGATTAACGGAATAAAATATAAATATATTTGTTGACCTAGAAAACCGCAAAATTATAACTTAAAATTTAAACTTTCGTTACCCGGCGAAAACGATACTAGCCATGTTAATGCTTAGATTATCTGTGGTGTGACGTCACTCAAACCGAAAACAAACATTTGACATGTCACTTATGTTATGTTATGTCAATGTCACAGCAAAGCTACATGCCTACATGTCCATGGCGAATTTCACTCGTATAAGATTCGACATGAAGTTATTTTAAGATCCTATGACGTCACATCATGGCCGACACCGTTTTCAGAGTACGAAATTAAAAAAAATAAAACAAATTTTTCAATAAAAAATATGTACCCATCAAACACTTTTTATAAACCGTAATCGAAAAATATTGATCTTTTCGATGAATACTACAGAAAATAATATTTTTTTGCACTAAATTTGATATGAGTCAAGTACCCTTGTAATAACATTTTTATGATTGTGTCGAATTTTATCATATGTACGATAAAGTGCTTACTACTACTACCTACTACAAAACAGGAGAGTGCATGGTTGTAGATAGGGAGGGTACCCGTTCTCTTCAGATTTCGGGTTCTATTGCAAATAATTAATTAAAGAAGCAAGCATTATTTAGCCGTCTATGAAGGGAAGCATTTTCGTCGAAATCTTTATTTTAATGGTTTTTTTTATATTCATGAATAACGGTGCATTTCAAGATACTGATTAGACTTTGTTGAAATTTTAATCCTATCAATGAAGCACTAGCATTCAAATTACAATCATTATATTTTTGATTGCAGCTCATAATAATCAACTAATTGAATTAGGCACAAATAAAACACAATCATCAGCATCATCTGTTATTTACGATTTAACAGATTCACATTTTCTTCCAAAACATGTTAGCGCGTTGCAGAATCTAAAGCGCCATCTATTGAGCAACGGTGTCTCGCGGCTCAAATAGGTAGCACTCGTGGAATGCGCTACCTAACTGCCCAGTAAAGTGTGCTTGGTAGTTATAGATGAGGTACTTAGCGAATCTCTTCACATTTTGGTTCTTATGTAAATAATTAAATAAGGAAAGAAGTAAACATCATTTACGTAAGAACCATTTTCAGCACAATATTGATTTAAATCGAGCTTTTTAGTTTATATTTTGAAAATACTTATTTAACAATTGACGGCAATTTCTACAACTGAACATTATTAGGAACAAATAAAACACGATCATCTGTATAATCTTTATTTCTGACAAGACAAGACACACTAACATTTTCTTACGAATCATGTTAGCGCGACGCAGAATCTAAAGCGCCATCTATTGAGCTACAGTGCCTCGCGGTTCAAATAGGTAACACTCGTGGAATGCACTGCCTAACACCCCAGTAAAGTGTGCTTGGTAGTTATAGATGAGGTACCGATTCTCTTCAGCAGCACTGGCGAAGGCATGTGAACTCTTTCTGCACTCGTCAACGAAAAACTCCATGAAATACCGGTTCGCTTTGATGGCGTATTTGTCTGACGGGTGGTTCTTGTTCAATTTCCATTCGAATGCGTTTTTCTCGGGGTGGAATTGGACACCGTAGAATGGGTACCTGTTAAAATTATTATTGCGATTATTCATAAATTCATGAACGTTAATAAAATAGTAATGAAATACAAGATTAGGATGGCTCTTATTAGAAAGTTGGTGCTAGGTCGAGAACAATTATTCTAATTCTTATTGTTTGCGTGCATCAATTCACTAAATAAAATATTAGATTAAATTATAATTGGTTGTTCCTAAAATACCTACACGTTTAATACTTCTTTTAGTATTAATTATTGGTACATATTTGGAAAATTAATGTGAAGTACAGTAGAAACTGAATTGTACCAATAAATTACGGCCGAAATATATAAAGAACAACGATATTTTAACGTAGAAACTGTATTTATACTGCAATTAGACGCATTTTTAAGGTGTGAATTCAACCTCTCTCAGTCCACCGCTGGTCGTAGGCCTCTTCTATTAACTATGCGCAATGGGAAGTAATTACCCATAATCGCCACGTTGGGCAAGCGAGTTGGCGATCTCAGTAGTGTGTCAACTTCGACGTCGATACGCAAACGTAATAGGAGAGATCTATGGCCAACAGTGGACTGAAATAGTCTGATGATGAAATGTGATGTGACGTGAACTTGTCGACCAGTTGAGGTACTGGATCTATTTATTTTTATTTATTTTATTTTATTTATTTGGAAAATTAATGTGAATTATATCTATCTATATTATATTATCTAGATTATAATTGGTAGGTTTTAGTTGCCTAGGGTAAGATGAAACTGTTGTTTCAAATGAAGGACGAATTTTTATCTAACTTCGTCCCAAAAACTGTGTTTCTTCTTACCCCAACAAACTTACGAGTACTTAGAGTGTGTTTCTTAGAGCGTTTTAGACACCCTTAATCTGCCAAGTTTTTTGTAGGAAGTGACAGAATATATTGGTGCTATTCTTAGTTCTATTCCCGCGTACCACGATAGCCAAAAAAATATATGTCATACTAACCGGCCGCGTCTGGAACGCTCGTGGAGCATTCCATGAAAACATGTCATAAGCGACACCGTCTTTTCAATACTTTTGAAAAATTAAATTAGTAAGCTGAGTTACGGCATAATAATAACATATCAAGGCTTTAAGATTGACAGTGTTTCCTAACAGCTAGCATATTTTATTAGGGTAGCTACCATAGTGAGTCGTAAGCGACAAAAAGTAGATGTTTTCATGGAATGCTCCTCGTAGAAATGCCCTGAAAAGCAGTTTTTTAAAGCATACCTATTATGCTCGACAGTGGCGATAAACTCAAGGCCATAGTAGTCGTCGCCGTATGACGTCACACGCCAGTCCTCAGTCAGGTTGTGGGAGATCAAGTTCTGAAATAAACAAAATCGTAATCAAAAAACTATTCTCTCACTAGTTATCAGAGATATCACTGTTGACGTTAAAGTTACAGATTCTCTTCCTCTAAACCTTTGAGCCGCCTACACCGGTGTGTCCGGGCATTTCTCAGAGCGTAAATGGTCTAATAACTAATTCATCTGGTCGCGTTTTTTTGGAAGTGGCTGCATCTTTTGGTACCATTTTCGGTCATCAAATACAGCACCCGTTTCTCTATAAGACAACCAAAACCAACCTCAAATCATTCAGCCACTTCCAAAAAAACGTGACCAGATGAATGAGATGTCCGTTTACGCTTCCTATAAATGCCCTGCCCTGGCTAGTGTGACGGCATTTGCAGGGGCCCATCTAGTCGGTGGCCAGTCACCGCCTGCCTCGATAACAGTGTAATGATTGTTATGGCAGGTGCCCGGACCTCTTTCCTATAGCTCCATCTCTAACCTTCATGACCATAGCGCATTAGCCGTCCGTCTTTTCCATTTATTTCTCAATACTGCCTCCGTAGAGCGACCACAGGATGACAGGGATGCCTGCCATCCTTACCAGTGCAAGGTCACTCAAGGTGGAATGAGTACCATGGTATCTTAAGCCCTCGTGTGTCGCGAATATTTTTTTCTAATAGTTTCCTCGTCACTGATCAGTGCTTAGACATACGAATTCAGGTTAGGTTCGGCTTGTCAGTTTTTGACGGCGTAGGGTTTGAACCAGTAGTAGATTTTTTCTCTCTCTCTTGATAATGTTAGACGATTCGAAAATGCTTAATAATAAGCTTACTTGAATATAGAATAGTTTGACTTTGACTTTGACTTGACAGTTATTCTATGGAATTGACTCATCGCGACTCGCGAGTCAGATTAGGTTCCAAACTGAATCGCATTACTAGACCGTGGTGAGACATGAGACCAAAATGGGCCTCCGAAGGCGGCGCTCTGGGGTGCTGGAGAAGTAAAGCGCGATCATCCCTGCAGCCTTCAGATACAGCACAGCGGCAGACGGAGACCTCTCCTTGTTATTAGCTAAACTCTGTCCCCTCAGCCCATAACGAGGAGTCCCTCATAACCACCCAAAAACAGGGCCTTAGCTGGTGCGGCCACCCGCCGCGTGAGTACTAGCTTACCGCGAACTAGGAAATCCGCAAATTTCGGGGATTTTTCCACAATTCCCCGAAATATACAAACTTCGTTGTTCGCGGTAGTCGCACCAGTTAGCGTCTTTCAGACTACCTATTACACCCTACTTACCTATTATACTTGTTACACGAGCGTCCGTATCGGGTAATCCGCGCCGTATCAGTTAGCGGAGACCCATAGATTTCAGGTTACTTACATCATCAACAATACAAAACTGATGCGCGTTGACAGTCACATCTTGTGTGGCAAGGATCTGGATAATATCTTCATCTGCATCTTTGAACATTTTACTGTCGCGGAAATCTGTAAAAAAATGTTTTAAAAGTTATGGTAAAATCAGGAATCTATTATGAAATGCCCAACTCAGGTTTCCCTTCTATACAAAATTGTGACACTAAGTCGATAGACGTTTCTGTACCTATGTACGAAGTAAATCTGCCGTCCTAGTGGAAAGCAGTATTTGCTATGAAACTCCCAAGCAAAAAACCGCCTCTTCTCTAGAACTTAAGGCAGCTTTTTGCTATTCATAACAAATACAGCTTTCTACTCTAGGAGGGCAGAAATGGTCAGTGACACCTCAATCCCTTTGTCGACTACACCCACAGCAGGAAGAATTGTGACAGTGACAAATATTATTCTTATTGCCGTCACCACGCGGCCAGATTTACGGTTACTTAATCTTAATTTGTTTACTATCTAGTAAAATAAATGATTAACCTTGACAATCAATTAGACGTTAATTCATTTTATCAGCTTTCAAGGCGGCCGCCTTTTTACCTAGACCTGTCTTATCGTTATCACAATTACCTAATTAAAACAACTAGTGATGATCATCAACATTGCACTTAGTGAATTTATGAGTCATATTCAGTTTGTTACCCTCGTTTTGATGACGGGTAAACCCTGCGGCCATATAAACTTGGACCTTGGAATCTCCAAAATGAAACTTGGATCTCCAAAATGCCACCAAAACAATTGTGCAATTGACCTGCCATGGGCACCTCGCGCATATTATGTCGGCGCAACATCTTTAACAAATGCAAATAGAATAAAGCCAATCAAATATTTGATAGATCAATCAAAACTATTTTTAAATACCTAACGGTTAAGTTTAAATGTTAACCAACATAAACTTCATTTTCATTAGTCACACAACAAGGTCCAACTTCGAGAAAGAGCTACCTTTCTATTTTGTGAAAGAACTTAACTAATCGTCGAATTCGACTCTGTTGAGTAGCGTTCGGGAACCTACTTACGACACATATTTTCGTCCAATATTCCGCAGTGTTTGAAGACTAAAGTCTTTGATCAAGGTGTTGCCAGTGATGTGATACGGTACTGAAACGTGGTCGCTCACAATGGACCTCATAAGAAGGGAAGTCAGCCAAAGGGCAATGGAAAGGGCTATGCTAGGAGTCTATTTGCAGGATCCACGTAGAGTGGTGGATAGAATAGCGAATGCTCGTTTGGTCTCAATCCACCTTTAGAAATGAGGCCATCCGCAGTAGAAATGAAGAACAAAGAACAAAAGTGGCAGTGGGCGGGGCACATTGCACGCAGAACCGTTGGGGCAGAATGGTTCTCGAGTGGCGGCCACGTACCGGAAGGTGCAGCGTGGGTAGGCCCCTCACAAGGTGGACTGATGACCTGGTGAAGGTCGCAGCAGTCCGCTTGATTCGGGTGGCACAGGACAGGTGTGGCAATCTTTAGAGGAGGCTTAAGTTCAGCAATGGACGTCTTTCGGCTGATACGATGATGAATACAGAGTGTCATCTATTCGATTTAGGATGTCAATTTTCGGGTATTTTTGGGTATTTTGAGTATAATTAGATGAAGATCGTCAGTTGTTGGGTACAAGGTGTCAGTCACAAGTTTTGTCTGCTAAAAAGTGTCTATTGCAATAGTAACCTGGGGTGAAGTGCAGTGGCAGATTGTCGTAAGAGTAGATGAAGATCGTCAGTTGTTGGGTACAAGGTGTCAGTCACAAATTTTTCCCCTCACTAGCTCGTAAAGCGCTCGTTTATCCTTTAATACGAGCGGGTAAAAACGCTTTTTACACACTTGTGAATAAAGTAATTTGACATTTCTCTAATTCCTATAGCCCCCTACTGCCTAGTATAAGTGGATCTGTATGACCGTAGTAAACATGCGCAATCGGAGCTCACATGTTAAATTGGTCGTTTATCATGTGACTTTGTAAGCCATTGGCAATATTTAAATTCCATAAGTAACTCTATTCTACGATACGTTTCGACATTGAGTTTTCAATAGTTTCTTTAAGTTAATTTACATTTGGATGAGATTTGTAATCATATTTCCTCGCGATAGTGAGGGGAAAAAAGTTGTATTACACTTGGCGGCAAAGTTTGTTCAACTCTCGTGCCTTGAGACCTTCGCAATGCTCAAGATTCCAGTTTTTGAACCACTCGCTACGCTCGTGGCTCAATTTTGGAATCTTTCGCTAGCTCAGGTCTCAATATTGGCACGACAGTTAAACAACAACTTTGCCCCCTTGTATAATAAATAACTATTGTTTGCTATATAAAAAGTGTCTATTGCAAAGGAAACCTGGGGTGTAGTGCAGTGGCAGATTGTTGTAAGAGTAGATGAAGATCGTCGGTTGTTGGGTACAACAAGGTGTCAGGTCACAAGTTTAGTCTGCTATATAAAAAGTGTCTATTGCAAAAGTAACCTGGGGTGAAGTGCAGTGGCAGATTGTCGTAAGAGTAGCTGAAGATCGTCAGTTGTTGGGTACAAGGTGTCAGGTCACAAGTTTGTCTGCTATATAAAAAGTGTCTATTGCAAAAGTAACCTGGGGTGAAGTGCAGTGGCAGATTGTCGTAAGAGTAGATGAAGATCGTCAGTTGTTGGGTTCAAGGTGTCAGTCACAAGTTTTATCGGCTATATAAAAAGTGTCTATTGCAATAGTAACCTGGGGTGAAGTGCAGCGGCAGATTGTCGTAAGAGTAGATGAAGATCGTCAGTTGTTGGGTACAAGGTGTCAGTCGCAAGTTTTGACTGCTATATAAAAAGTGTCTTATTGCAAAAGTAACCTGGGGTGAAGTGAAGCGGCAGATTGTCGTAAGAGTAGATGAAGATCGTCAGTTGTTGAGTACAAGGTGTCAGTCACAAGTTCTGTCTGCTATATAAAAAGTGTCTATTGCAAAAGTAACCTGGGGTGAAGTGCAGCGGCAGATTGTCGTAAGAGTATGAAGATCGTCAGTTGTTGGGTACAAGGTGTCAGGTCACAAGTTTTGTCTGCTATATGAAAAGTGTCTATTGCAAAAGTAACCTGGGGTGAAGTGCAGTGGCAGATTGTCGTACGAGTAGCAGGTGCGCCTGTTCTCCGGCTCCCCGCGGCCTGAAGCCAGGATCAGCAGGAGCTCGAAGCCGAGGCAGGTGCCGAAGATGGGGAAGTAGTCCCCGGCATCGTTCAGCTCCATGGCTAGTTCGTAGATGTGCTGGCCGGCGTCAGCGTAGCCGTTGGATTGGTTGAAGTAGGTCGCTCCTCCGGGGATGAGAACCCTGGGACACATCACACATCATCAGCCTAGCCTAGCCTAGCTCTCGTATTAACTATGCGTAAACAGTGTGTAAATCTAATACGGGCGATCAATTAAACCAAAGGATCAATCAAAAATTAAGGCCTGGGATTCATTTGTGTAATCGTGGAATGGATTACGAGGTTTTTTTTAAAATAGCTACTCTTAATTATGACCCCACTGAATTTTTTTATGATTATATTGATTATGCAGGATGTACGTACGAACATTTGTTGTTGCTTTTGAAATTAGCTGTCAACGAGTGTTTAACTCGAGTATGTTGTTAATAATTATTTTGTATGGAAATTTTTGTTGCTCTAATTTAAAGTAAAAGTTATTTGAATGTAGTTATTATGTCGTAAACTAACACCCGTTAAGAGCTTCGCCCGTATTAGACTTACACCCTGTAGACGCATTAAGAGGTAAATGGTTCGCGATTCGCGATCACAGTACTTAGTGTGTCCACTACGATGACGCTGCTGCCCATCATCAATATTCTATCAAAGAATGACTCTTCGACCCTGAACCCTGGGACATTTGGAGATTAAAGCGTAGCAATGTACAAGTACATGATGTGGTGAAGGTCGCAGGAGTCCCCTGGACGCGGGTGGCGCAGGACCGGTCATTGTGGCAATTTTTGAGGTTAACCTATCTTCAGCAGACGTCCACGTCTTTCGGCTGATATGATGAAGTTGATATGTACTGTATGATATGTACAAGTTACAGAAAATTCTCAAAATATCCATAAATTACTGGATGTGGAAACTTAATTTAGAAAATACTCATGTTTGCTACTGAGGACATTCTATTTTGATTTAGGGCTTCATTAGTTTTATTACGCGATGTTCTGAAACGTTCACGATCGCTTTATTTCACTTTTGAGTTAGACATTGGCGTATTACAGCGAATCCAAGCTAACTCTAGTTAGGTTGTACTTAGAGTTAAGACAATATTTGTATGCCAGTCGTGACAGAACAGGAATCGTACCAAGTACCTACACCAAATATTATAACATCTATGTGTATACGCTTGTTTGTTACAAATAAATGATCATTTATTCATTCATTCCATTGTCATAGAAATTGACCCTAAGGCTTGCCAAAAACATGTAAAGAACATTCCATGAAAACCTTCTCATTTTTGGAAACTTTTCGTCAGTTAATTACTATTAAAGCGTTTGATTGGTTGAAGTACCTATTCCTCCGGGTATTTACAATTTTACAATGATAGGAGATTCAATGATTAGAGTCTGGCTAACGAAAGCTGAGAATGAGTTTTTTACGGAACTTTTCATATGGCATCACAAGCTGAATTGTCAAACGTCATGTTCTGTCTTTCGTTCGACTTGACACCCATTGCTCGCTTTCCACAATTGCAACGTTTTAAGGTGTTTATGATGAAAAATACTATGAAAAGTAATTTTCGTAAGCTGCTGCGTACTATAATAAGTAAATATAAAGAAAAACAAGAGGAGAAAATCATCGCTTAAAAGGAAAAACATGAGTGTTTACACACGATATCAGTGTTCCTAGGTTAGTACTAGGGCTCGCGGTCGTGTCCGGGTTTCGTGTCAACGTTTCTCATACCCGTGTTCGTGTTACACGTACACGGGTTTCTGACCCGATTTACACGGATAATTAAAGTCCGTGTAAATAATACCCGTCTGCACGGGTACACGGATACACAGGTATTATTTACACGGACTTTAATTACCCGCGGGTTCGGGGACGTCTTTGACGAGAAGCGTACGAATGGGTCGTGAGACTTAAGAACTACCTATAGCACAAATAGATTGATAAGAGGAAGGCTAATTGTGTCAAATAGACCTTATTACGTAACAGATAGAGTCGAAATTTATAAAACATTAATTAAAAAGTTATATCGGCTGACCTTTCCTGAACAGGTAGTGTTTTGTAACAGGTTACATTCAATAATAGACCTTATTTGCATTTGTTCAAATTATTTCGAACCCGTTCGGTTCGGTCTTAAGTACCCGGGCACCCGGGTAGCACGTGGTTTCGTGTAAACGGTATCCGTGTATTGGACACGGACACGGGTACCCGGCGGGTTCGTGTAATTCGGGTTCTTAGTACCGTCGGGCTTAAGAACACGGGTATCCGGTTTGGCGGGTTACACGTGTACCGTGAGCCCTAGTTAGTACGTAGTACCATTTTGATACTTACCTTTATTCAATAAATTTTCTTGTACTCATTATCTAATATACTATCGACTATAATAGATTTCAGTTTGTATTTATGTTAGGTTGATTTAATATGGTCATTTGTTTTTTTTACCGGAAGGTCTGGGAGAGGTTGAAGGAGTTAACGCTGTCAAAAATACGGTAGAAAAGTTATGCGAGTTGGAGAAGAATGAAAAAAGTTCGCGAGTATAACTGCCTCTGATCGGAAATCAATGACTGACCATGTCATTCATGTGGAAGATAAGTACAGCGAAAGAGACAATGTCATAAAAACTGCATTAGATGAGTTTATTATGTGATTTATGTGTTATGGCACAAATAGTATGAATCATTGTATGAGTTTTTTAAGTCTGACTTTAATTATTCTGAATAAAAAATATAAAATTTCGTTTCCTATTTATTAAAATACACACACCGGCAGAATTATATTTTTTTAGTACAGATGGTGCATTTTTTAGGCTCTAGTGTGAGAAGTGGGTCATTTTAAGTCAGGTTCAAAACTTCAGAGGGCCATCTGTACTAAAAAACGTCGTCCGAGACACGTGCAATAACGAAATTCGTAACTTGTGTCGATTTAAAACACTCCCTATCGGTCGTGTTTTAAAAAATCGCCACTCGTTTAGAATTTCACGTTTTTCGCACTTGTGTCGTAATGGACAATTTTATAGGTAGTTTTAATCATGATTACACCCATTCTGCGACGATACAATTTACAAATCGTTACTAATATTACCTATACCTATGTATAGACATATAAAAGTGTTATATCCAAGTGTGAAAATCACTCTGTTTTTCGGCCATATTATGGTATAAAGACTATAATGATATGAAGAGCTGAAAAACATATCAAATTTTAAGCCAATCTGTTTAGTTATTTTCAAGTTATATCATAGGTTCGACACATTACCAAGCTAGTTTTAACTTTTTACATACATATGTATGTGAAAAGTTAAAACTAACCACAAAATAGGTACATAATATGTATGTTAAAAGTTAAAACTAACTTGGTGTTGTCGAATCTATGATATAACTTGAAAATAACTAAACAGATTTGCTTAAAATTTGATATGGGATCCATTTAATAACATGGGTCATCATTTAGAGTAGTAGGTACCTACAATACCTACATCACATTGCATTGTGTCATGCAGACAAAGTTGCATGGAACAGCTACGTTATGTACATATATATATAATATTAATTTGGATTGTAATAAATACATGTAATTTAACAAAATAATTTTAAGTTTTAAATATATTACAAGTATCAAGACTGATTTTCGGGGTGCAACCCAGTGATACCATACTCTATATTTTATTAATTTGCCGCCATTTCTCATTCTCAGCTTTCGTTAGCCAGACTCTAATCTCTTAACACGACACACTCAACCGATATTATGAGTAGGACTTTTCTATGCTATTCTACTCACCCATTTATCTTGGACATGAGATCCGCGTAGTAAGCACGATCTTTACCAATCCTGAAAAATAAATAAATCAATCATTTCACAACATCAAGATTTTAAAGTATTGCGATACCCATTAACCCATAATTTCGTATCAATATCATACAACGCCAACGCCATACGAATTTACGAATAAAATAATAACTTACAAAATGGGCACAACTCTCGCTCCAGAAGCTTCCACATCCTTCACATACGACGCAGCGATGTAGCTCGTATAATTCTCCTCCGGATATTTCGTGTGGAGATACATCGACTGCTCTTGTGAAAGCACACCGATTATCGGTCTGTTGTTTAAAACTTCAATGGATAGTGCATCTTGGGAGAAGTACAGGACAGACAAGAGGAGAATCGACTTCATTGTGAATCAAACTGAAAAGAAATTAAAAATGTAAAAAATCAACTACAACCGATTTCTTCGAGATTCCTTCATTAAATCCCAACTTGGTGCCAACGGGTACAACATCTCGGCTTATATTGTAGTCGGTTAAAAAAGAATTATCGAAACAGGCCTACTACCGCGAAAATCGAAATCCGTAAATTTCGAGGATTTTTCTCTGTCACTCAAACGAAGGCGTCATTAGAGTGAGAGAAACAAATTCTCGAAATTTACGAATTTCGTTTTTCGCGGTATCTGGACCAAATTAAAATGGGACCAATCGGTAAGTAAGGGCTTTGAAATAAAAAAGAATCGTCAAAATCGGTCCATCCAGTCGGAACTTCTGAGGAAACTAAGCTATTTTCTATTATAAAATGTATAAATAAGAATCACCAAAACAAATACAATTCAAATTAAAACTAACTTAAAAACAAAAAGACTAAAAATAATATATTAGGAAAAAAAGCCGCCCATCGTCGTTCCCGGTGCAAAAGTGCCCATAACACTCTCAGCGTTCTCGCGTTGAATAGCCATGGACAGCCGTTGCACCAGGAACGACTCTGAGCGAGGATGCTCTCCTTCATGACCAAACACCGGATTGACGGGGGCAAATTGCAACTGACGTTTAATAGTGCGAGGACACATAACATTAATTTGATTAGTTTATATCGATAAAATTGATATGCAACCGTTGTGTAATTTTAAGAAAGTAAATAAATATGTGTACCTATTTGGTTCCCTTCTTTATTACCAAAATCATTAATCAAATACACATATTTGTTTTCCTTATCCTCTATATCCGAATGGTCGGTTTTAACAGTGACAATGAACGATTTTGTGAGATATTTTTAACCGCCTTAAAACCAAAAAGGTAGGTAAGTAATTAATCGGAATGCTAAATAATATCGTCGTACTAAATTAATTATTCAATGTAATTTCAATAGTTGTCACAAGTGACTCGTCACCGCGTCAATGTCGATATATTATCGATTATTTATGCTTGTGATAAGTATAAATGAAAGACACACAATTAAATGCATTCAAACTTAGTCATTGTATGACAGTTAAAATTCGTTTTAACAGTGTCGATAAATTTAGTCGATATTTTATTAATCACCAGCACTTGTACACTTTTACCCCCGTCAATCCGGTGTTTGTTCATCACCATCACCAATTAAATGTAATAACCGACTTCAACAGATTTCTCCAAGATCCCATCATCATACCCCAACTTGGTGCCAACGGGACCATCTCGGGGTTATCCGTTCGACTGAAAAAATCTAAATACGGTTCACGATTCTCGGAGTTGTCGAGTAACATACATGCAA
>JALPQI010017160.1:0-29259 GCA_025490895.1 Thaumatotibia leucotreta
ACTGTATAAATACCAAATTATCCCTTTACTATTTTAATCTAAATTTTACCAATAATTTCGTATCACAGACGTTTCAAAAACTTAAAAAGCCTTTTTCTTAAGCATTAATCTCACTGAAATTTTAAGTAGGAACTTAGTAATTGCTTTTATAAGAGCTAACTGAGTATCGGTTTTTATAATCACAAACTTACTAACTAATCGCAATTAAAAATCTCTCAATACATAAATCACTTTAAAAAAAATCACTCTCAGTTTACTTTAAAAAATGTTCTTACTATAATATTATGTAATAAGATTCCTAATAGAAACTTAATAATTGCACTTATAAGAGCTACTGAGTATCGGTTTTTATGATTAATTACAAAACTTAAAATTGCAATAGTCAGCCAGCGTAAATCAGTCTCAGTCAACTCGTTCGCAATATGCACACTACCAACTTCCTATCGTGCCGGCGATCGCCAATCGACTGATTCGCGGGCTTTAAACACCAACGAACGCGCCGCGCCGCGAGCGCAAATTTAAATGGCGGCATCGACAAGCCGCGGCTACTTCCCGCCATTTTTCAATTGCCGCAACTGCGGCTCGATGTTATATTATTTTCGAACTAAACGTATTATGCGACGATGATAGACAACTTATTTTGTGTAAATTGTAGTAACACTGATGAGTCATTTTTTCGCTACATGCATAAATGCTGTATACACCACAGGACAAAATTCGGCAGTGGTTTAAGCACCACGCTCGTTGGGTTATGATAATGCGGAATGGGTGTATGTGTACTCGTTTAAAAATTTGCTACACTTTGGGCGTGTACAGCAATTAGAAGGTGGCGTGGTCAAATTTTCACATTCGTTTTGCTATGCTGTCCAGTTTTTTCTAAGCGTCGTAGAGCTATGGGACCAAGACCATTCGACGCGGAAAAATTCGCTGATTCCGAATATGCAAAAAAAAAATTATTGACCAAGTGGCGGTTACAGCAGTTCCGCTTTTTGCCATCGATATGTGTATGTAAACATTTGAAAACGGCCGCATTTCAGTTTGCTGTGCGAGTTCGATTTTATTGCCACTGACTTATGTCCGATGTTACGGTTCGACTAGGTGTATTTAAGTTTACTACATATAACTAATTTTATTGTCATTATCGTGGAAAAATAAACCATAATTTATGAATACCTACAATAATCCACGAAATCCTGCTTTCTTTCAAATGTCTAATCCAACCCTCCTTATAGTTACCGATCGCTCATTATCTCATTAAATTATAAATTTAATATAGGTACTAAGTAGGTATCATACCAAGAATCGTAGGTAGGTTGATAACCTACTTGAAAAGGATATGATGACAACCACAACACCATCGGATTGAATTACTCAATGGCAAAAACTGGGACAGATTAAAGCGTAAAATTGGGCATGGTGCCGCCCGCCCAAGTAATTAATACGTCTCTCTCGCGAGACCACAAAAAATAGCTAAGCAACGTGAATGCTTAAACCTAATATTAATTCTTACTCGCTTCAAGCAGGACAGAATAATTTTGACCTCGAGATCAGTAATATTAATATAATATAATTACAATGTGGTTTGGACGTCTGACTTTCAATCCGGAGGTCGTGGGTTCAAATCCTGGCTCGTACCAATGAGTTTTTCCGAAACTTATGTACGGAATATCAGATGATATTTACCATTAGGTAGCTATCGGTGAAGGAAAACATCGTGAGGAAACCTGCATACATCCGCGAAGAAATTTAAAGGTGTATGTGAAGTTCCCAACCCGCTTAGGGCCAGCGTGGGGACTATAATAATCCCTCTCATATATGAGAGGAGGCCTGTGCCCAGCAGTGGGACATTATATTGGCTAAAATATTAAATAATATAATTACAATGACGCCTTGAAAACTGTAATGGTTGTGGGAAATGTTAGTCTTTCGTTCGATGTTCGCGTAGACGTATAGATTTTGTATCATTTCATTAGGTATCCTATAGGTAAATACGTAACGTGAAAATTTAGAAAGCTCAAGATGTACTTAGTCTCCCTTCCACATAATGTGTATCTTGAAGCTCTTTGGCAACCTTGCTTATCTATAAGAATATTTAAATAATATTCCGTGTTTTTGATATAGAATAAGTACCTATCTTAAAATTGCAATTTAAATATATAAGTTAATTCAATAGTAACGATCTTAACTTTCAAATCTATGGATATATCTACCGGACTCTTACTAGGTCTAGTATGTACCTGTAATATCTTTGGCAATGGCTCAAGATATACTGGCAGAGATTGCCTAAAGGTGCATTTAGACCAAACGAGCATTCGCTCATTCTACCCCCCACTCTACGAAATTCGTTCGTTATATGAAACGTGATTCGTTGATTTCGTAGAGTGGGGAATATAGTTCATGAGCGAATGCTCGTTTGGTCTAAATGCGCCTTTATGGTAGGTATTATAATATATCCTCCTTTTGTACAGTCGCTATATATCAGATATATCGTTGCGTCAGGAGCGATCAAAAATATCTGGGTGCTTAGACAAGTTGCTCAATCGTAAACGAAAGCCAGCTAACTGTCTTTGTCACACCAATATGAAAGAGTAACAGAGAGGGAAAACTACGCTACGCTACTAAGCGTTAGCGATTGGCAACTTGGCTAAGCATCCTGAACACGCTTTATTGCCATAACGATAGAGGCGTGTTCAGATGTTTTTGAGCGCTCCGGACGCTACAATATATCTGATAGCGAATATACGAGAAGATTATCTTTTGTACAATGAAAATTAAATAAACGAATACCGAATCGTTATGTGAGAAAAAACAATAATATTAAGGTTCGAAGCTCTGAACTAAGCACGCAGTATCGGTGTCCGTCAGTTCTCGTGTGTAACGCGACCCTCTTGCGCACGCGCCGCTCGCCTCATTTGCACTCAATCTTCATTCTGCAGCCCTCGATGCACCATTTCAGATTCATAACAACCTCTTTTTTTGACGCCTGTTTTTGTTTGAAGCGCTAAATCTGAGAAAATTATCTTTGTCGCGACGGATCATTTAATTTCGGTTGATTTGTTGAAATTCGCTAATTAGTAAAATATTCTGGGTATTAATTTTATTTTGATTCGTCGAATAAAGTAGCAATAGCGAATATTAACTACTATTGAATGGTGTTTTCTTACAACAGGAAAATTATACCTAAAATGTTATTAATACTTTGTTCTCGTATGCAATGTACCTATGCAAATGCAGTCACAGATTTTCGTGCCTTATTTCGCTATATGTACAGATTTTTTTTAAATATTTATATTGTAATTTTCATCACACTTGCTGTCTAAGCGCGCCATTGCTTGCTCGTGTAGCGGGAGTGATAGAAAAGTGAAATTCCCTAGGGAGTAATAGAAATGTCAGTACGTCATTTAATAATATTTTGTCTTAAAATTTATTTTTTTGTCGGCAAGTATGATGAAAAACATTGTATGCATGGTCGGTAAGCGGAATACTAACTCACTAAAAGCCCTCCGCCTAACGGCTCTGTGCTTCTAACACTCTCGTTAGTAATTCCGTACTTACCTCCCTTGATGCACAATGTACTGTTGTTGTACAAGGGAGGAAAGTGGTTGTTTAATCATCGTGCCAATATTGAGCCCCGAGCTAGCGACAGATTCCATAGTTGAACCACGAGCGAAGCGAGTGGTTTAAAAATGGAATCTCGAGCGTAGCGAGGGTTTCAAGGCACGATAATTAAACAAACTTTGCTCCCATGTGTAACACAACATTTTTCCCCACACTAAAGCGAGGAAGCAGCTACGAACGTGTAAAAAAATTAATCAATGCAACAAATCAGTCTCTATTAAATAACTTAGAGTATTTAAAAATGTGCTAGACTTAAGTCCAGAATATGCCAAAAAATAGGCAGAACTCTTAATTTGGTAAATGACTAGGTCTACGTGGCTAGATTTTTTTTATAATTACAATAAAACCTACCTACATTAATTAAATTGTCAAATCCGGCAGCTAAAACTTCAATAATTTAAAAAAATGTGTGAGGTAAACTTAAATTGCCTACTTTTTGGTAAGATATTACATAGGAAACTTTCCTTACAAAACTGTACATTCGAGTATTTTTTTATAAGTTGACAACATTGACGTACAAGACGTCAGTGTTAGCGGGTTGCGTTTTAAATGTAAAAGTATAGGTACTATCTGGTTTTTGTCCAATATGATAATGATAAGATATTGCGATAGGTTTTTATGAAATACTAAAAATCGAATTTATTTATAATTTATGTATAATTTTTTTATATAGATAAAATTTTCAAGGTGTCCCTCAAAAAATAATCAGCGAATCATAGCCTTACCAGCGTTGGACGTTCCATGGTTTTGATCGTTTCACGGTTCATCTGTCAATTTACTTCCCTCACAAGTGATTAAAATGCAACTTTCCTCACTGTCATTAGTGAGGTAAGTAGGTCTTTCCGAGCTAGTGTGGGGAAAAAAATTTTATGACCATATGATACCTATCATAAATCTAATGTCCTAAGTGAAAAGAAAAGAAGGCATACGCTTTTAATCAAAGATATAGGTGATAGTGTAAATTAGCCTTACGGAAACGTAGGCCTATAATATAAGGGCCTTATCACACTTGCGATTTACAAGCGATTTGGAAGCGAAGCGTACGCGCGGCGTGTTCGTCGCGTGCCCGTAACCGATTCGCCGCGAGTGCGTAGCGATTTTACCGCGATAGTAAATCGCTCAGAGTGATCCGAGTCTTGAACAGTCACTAATAAGATTTATTATTACATAATGGATACCAACTCTTGACGCGGCAAACTCGGTGCGCAGTCGCGGCGTATTCGTGACGCGGTCGCGGCGTAATCGCGACACCATCGCGGCCAACTGGTTGCGGGCACGGGACGAACACGCCACGCGTACGCTTCGCTTTCAAATCGCTTGTAAATCGCAAGTGTGATAAGGCCCTAATGATCCGATTCCACGTGCTACAAGTCACTTTTACACCTGCATACTTGTCACAACGTGCAACGTGCAACGTGCAATGCGACAGACTTGCACTCGGGACCACCATAGGCAAACCTGGCCTACTACCGCGAAAATCGATTTCGAGTATTTTTCTCTGTTACTCAAACGAAGTCATCATTAGAGTGAGAGAGACAAATCTTCGAAATTTACGAATTTCGTTTTTCGCGGTAGGGCCGCTGCTGCTGGTGGTAGCATAATGGTCGTACCGATTTGAAATAGGGTTTTAGGTTCTCATGATTCTCGCAGTTGGACTATTAGGCATTAGGCTTATGAATCTTATGATGGTACCGTGTTTAATCGTTTGTCGTTGTTGTCGTCAGGTTCTAACAAGTATGTAAGTGCGAAAGTGATGCGTAGCACGATAAATAGATAAAACGGGACCATCATAAGCCACTTGGTAATTTATGAGCTTACCGTGGGACTAGGTCGATTTGTGTAAGATGTCCCAAGATATTAATTTTATTTTTTTATTTATCTTTATCTTGCGACCGTACGTAGGTATATAATTTGAATAGTTGCGTGCAGACTTTAACATACTTTGGCCATAATTATTTGAGCTATGGCCTGTGGCCATACAAACATCATGAGTACCTATCATGACCGTCAGAATTCTCAATATCCCGATAAGTAGCGGTATGTGTAATTTTCCAATCGAAAAACAAAGCATCCATCCATCATTATCACCGCATACATCACTAAAATAAATCACCCCGAAGCCCCGAAGACTGCATAATTTGCGATAGCCTGCCCTCATTAGTGGGTCGCGAAAAATGAGAGTGATAAGATAGGGGAGAGGACAAGGAGGCACTGTGCTGGGCGGAAGCGGCGAGCTACTGGATAATGCTTCCAAGAATTCCGCTGGTATATCTATGCATGTATTGCATTATGCATGTGGTTCGATGCAGTTATTAGGGCTTTATACAGGTTGGAAAGGGACGACGTTCCTTCACGCTACCAACCAAGTCTACGATCCATTACGATGAACTTTCAGTTTGGGACCAACATCGAAAGCGTACATGGAAAATTGACTTTTCCATGCTATTGAACTCTAACTAATCACTCACTTTGTATGAGGGGTTAATTTTTTTTTATATTTCAATGTTGCTCCCATACTGAAAGTTCATCGTAATGGTTGGTAGACTCGGTCGGTAGCGGGAAGGAACGTCGTCCCTTTCCACCCTGTATGTAATTCATTATGATTCTAAAACAAATTTTACATACTTATCCCCTTATTCATAATCGTCTCGTAACTTAGGAAAGCCGATAAGTACCGACTGTCCCTTTCCGTCATATACCTACTTATATTACGTAGCGTTCATTAGTAGATTGTTAACCAAGGGTGGAAATGGGTGCCTTTCACCCGAGTTAAACACTCTACTTTTTATTACGAACATAGATATATGAAAGAGAGAGATTTGTAACGAAGCGAAATCGTAATGGGTCACGGTGTCTCCGAGGTCGGGCCTTTGCCACGCTGTGATTGGCTAAAGCGCGGAGTGGAGCGCGGGGTCCATATTGGCACTTATACAATTTTTTCTTCGAATATTCTTACTAATACCGTTTTTTACTCATAATCATCATTACTCCGAAAAATTTTTCTCATACTTTTTTTATTACTAAAAATTATACTTCTACCTACAATGTTCATAACGATTTTTATTTCGAAATTTTATCCTCCTAAAGTCGTCAAGTAGATTAATCTATACTCATAAAGTTATTTGAAATAAATTGTTTATTTATAAACATTTTCCCATTAGGTTCACTCTGTTGTGGTATAATTCTTTTATGAATAACATAAACTATGTAGTCATAATGGGCTTTGTACAGAAACTGTTGTGGCATACTCAACTTTAGCATATTCCTTTGTGGAAGATTTCGAGTTGTTCGAATATTATTCGAGCATAATTTCGATGCTCCTATTTATGATGAGGGATAATCTGGATGTGCATAAAAAGTATCGGCATAGTTTGTTTTAGCATAACAGAGAAGGAATCATTACAATCTCTCAATATAATCGAGGTAGTAGTAATATTCTATACGTTACTTACTGTGTTACTGAGCTGAGTACTTTCTAGGTTGCTAAAAAAAAATAACCTCGAAGACTAAGGCGGGAGCAAAGCTCCCGCCTTAGTCTTCTAACCTAACCTATCCGAGTCGGATCTGCCCCGGAAGGTTTTGTTCGCTCGCTTCGCTCGCTCACTGCAGAAGTTTTCACCCTCACAGCAAATTCTGCCTGACGAAAAAGGCAAGTTTCGAACATGTGGCTACATGCCCAAAAAAAAATGCAAATTTAATTTCTGTCTTATAACACTCGGCGTAATTAAGGATATGCCAAGATAGTTTCGGACAAAATAATATTCGAAATATTGTTATTTAAGCCAAGTGATGTTTCTGTCTCATTAAGTTGATGCCAAAATAGATTATATCAAGTCTGTTATGTCCTAAGCGTTTCGGACAAAAAAAGTTTAGAGGGAACCCGTTTAGTACAGTACCTACTCTGCCACAACCTGATTTGTGCAGGTAGCTAGTTTACAGTAATAGTACGATTTATATTTAATTAAACAAAAATAATGCATACATAAAACCAGTACAGACAAAAATAAATACCTATAACATTAGAATATATAGCATAAAATAAGTATAGTGAAAAATTATATAAACATAAAAGTTATTACTAAAAATATGTATGAAAAACAATATTATGAACATAAATAATTCTATGTGATGATGATTATGAACAAAGATTTTTCTAAATACCGATCATTATGAAGTTAAATTGTATAAGATAAATTTTCGGAGTTCCAATAATCTAAGTTGCAATTTTATAAATACTTTGGCGCACCCGGAGCGCGGCACTAGAGAAGAGGCTACGTCGATAAATTATTATCCATAGATATTTGATAAGGCCGGAATATTAAGAAAAACATTAAAATCGATCTATCATTCAATAAGAAATAAATACAGATTAAAATATCGCATTGAACGATGTATCTAATCTTTATAAACATGTATTTGAATATGAACAAAGCAATTTATTTGCGACATTATCTTAATTGTGGCTGGGAACCAAATGAACAAATAACTATTTAGACGGTTGTACCCTTAATAAACAAAATGTTATCTTCCGTTTCCGCGATGGTCACATATTTAAATAAAACAATTTCAACCTTTGACAACGGTTATTGTAAGAGGCTCAAAATAATGAATATACGCGATATAATCTATTTATATTGTTTTACCTTTAGGTATAAAGATAAGATATTGATACAAAGGTCAAAATATGAAAGAAAAATTGAATAAATAATCAAATACCTTAACAATTTATCGACCGTATTTGTCATCGGCACGGTCAGTCGCCCCTCTAGTTCGCGGCCTGCTCGCAGCGGCCGTACCAAGAAATGACAGTACGGTTGTCAATATCGCTAGCAATTCGATACATTGCACGGTCGCTTACCAAATTGTGACTTGCTTGCTATTCTAAGCCGTCAATGTAAAACGCACATACAATTTGTCACTGAATAGTTCAACCAATTGGTACGCCCAAGTAAAATCATTATGACGTTTATGTCAGCGGTTTGTTGTTATATATTATTTGTAAAAATACGTGGTTTTGTCAACTAATAACTAAAAAAATCAATAGTTACATGTGGTACGTGACTCAATAGTCCTTGAAATGTTTATTTACACTCCTATTTTTACAACAAATAACGGCACAATTCGGCATTTTGCGGATATGTCCGAGCTCATTCTTTAGTCGCGGGTAAGTTGCGACTGGCTCATAGGGCGCGCATCTGTCACACTATAAAGGCCAATGGGCCATAACGCTGCGACATGTTCCATGCCTCCGTTAGCTATCTATACTGATCTGTGATTACGAATGAGAGGAAAGAGAAAACATAAAAAGAAGTAAGAATAAGAATTTATGTGTAAGCGTAAGAATTTATTTGTAAGTATAAATTCATATATGGCAGTATAACATTATTCCGTCTCTTACCTACGCGTATTAAAATAAAATAAAAACTTGATAGGTTTGTGCCTCTTGGTCACCGCTATATAAAACCAAAATACTTAAATTTTAACCGAAAAATTAAAGTAATTTAATGAATTGACATATTTAACTTACGATTATCGGTACCAAAAAACAAAAACTAGAAACCAAGAACTAATATCTTCGAATTTGTTTCTAAATAAGAATACTGTTGGTTGTTGGCACTTTGTTCGGCTTGGTGCTTACAATTTTACAAGGCGAGCACTAATAGGAACATATCTTTTTGCAACCCAAGGGCCGCGATGCATCGTTTTCCACCCGTATCATAGATAAACAACAGCCCACTATCAGAGCATGAGCAATGAAAAAAAATGTCGGAAAATATAAAATGTTTTTTTCGGGAATTTATGAAACTTACTTTTTTTCGGGTTTTTAATTAAAGAAATAATCATTGTCATTGAATTCAAAGTTTCGTGAGACATTAGGACTATAAAACAGGTTGTTTTTTATTTCGTTAATTTTAGAGGGTTATTTTATTTCTGAGGTTATTATGTTAATGAACTTTTACTAGAAGGCCGACATCCGATTCGAGAAAAAATCTGATGTTCCATACCAACCCCGAGATATTAATAGACAGAAATGTATCGAACATCAGATTTTTTTTCTCGAATCAGATGTGAGCTCTTGGAAAGTAGTACTGTGGTCCCAAGAGCTCAGAGTTAACACTCTAAAATTTGAACGATGAAAAAACGGAAAAAAACCACGTTCGCCTTTTAAAGTGAAAATTAGAGTTATTCTCTGTCCAACCAGCTTGTCAGTAGAAAAAGCCAGCAAAATTAAAAAACTTAGGGTGGAAGAGTTGCCCCCCAAGCACATCTTGTGTTTGACAGCAACTTGCAGCTATTCATCTTTTTTCGATTGTATCGATTATGTTGTTGTTTGTGTATTCTGGCCATTTTTCCGCAACTCGACATCAAACGTGCCTATTTTGCGTGGTCCCAACGCTGGCCTAGGAACTTGCTGGGGACTTCACGTACACCTTTGGACAGAATCGAAGATTGTTTCGGGATATAAATTTTCAACGCTAACTACTGATACGACCGAAAGAGCCAAACAATACCAGCTTGCTAACTTGCGACTTTTATGAATAAGTAAGTCCTTTTTGTAGATGACAATCGGGTCTGCTAAAGGCTGAAGGTAAGAAAATAGGTAATGTAGCGGGCATTTCTCCGAGCGGTTCAACCGCCGTGACTTCGGTGGCAGCCATAACACACGAATCCTTGGAGAGATGTATGATTTTTTGGATATTATTGGTAGACGTAGTCGACAACTACCGAGATATCCTAAAAAAATATGAGATACCCACGGAAATCGCGTAATAATGTTGCCACCGAAATCACGGCGGTTGAAACGTTCAAAGAAATGCCCTAAATAAGCCTATTGACGCAAGATTGACGCCTAGTGTTAAAATATCTAGTTTTTTCGATTCATCGATGACCTCCGTAGCTCAGCCGGTAGTGACCCTGCCTACGAAGCTGGAGGTTCCGGGTTCGAGTCCCGCCGAGGGCATTTATTTGTGTGTGTAACACATATATTTGTGACTTGGTCAAGGTTGTGTTTTCTAAGTCCTTGTGTAAGTTATTTGTATACTGTACTATTAAGATAAAGATTAAAGTCTCAATATCAAAACAAAATATTTGATAAAAATTGTTTATTTGTTTTCATTAAATTTTAACAATAATAATGTTGCCTTACGTAACTAATAGTTACTAACTATTCTATATAAACTATTTTTAAATAACTACTTTGAGAGATAAATAACAAAATTGTTACCTAATTGATTGTGTGTAGAATGAAATCAATCAGACAAACTTTCTTGCTTGTTGGTCGGGCATTTATCAACATCGCCTGTCGTCACGGATAAGCAAGAAGGTTGTCACGTTCTAATGAATAAGTGTGAAAAGAAAATGACACATGATGCAACGACAATATACGAAAAAAAAATTACCGTAATAGGCCCACCCTACGAACAAATAAAACACGGAAGACGCAAGCCATACTAAATTGCCTTTTAAAAACGGTCCTGAATTTTAATCATGTTAATGAATTTCAATATCAACCTATAAAATTGAAACCGCCATTTAAAAATAGTTGTGATTGGTCCATCAAAGTTTCGATTGGCATTATGCTATAAACATTTGTCAAAGACGTTGCGCCGAAATACGCGCGATGTTAAGAAAAGCGCCATGTCCTGCCCATCTTGGCACAATTGAACACATGGCACATTTTTGAGCTGGCGTTAGATGTCCATGTTATATATGGTCGCAGGGTCCACCGGTCTCTAAATACATAATAAATGAGATGAGTATTTAGTAATAATTAATAACGCAACTTGAGTTGTGTTGAAAAAGTATGATTGCCTTCATGAATTATTTTGTAAAATACACAGGGATGAAATATATCAGACTCAACATAGTAGGCAAAAGCAGTAGACATTACTAGATACACTAGGTACCTATCTTCCTACAAAACGTCTTACAACTATACAACTTTCAGCTTACACTATTTAATCACAAATTATAACTTAGATACTTACATAATATATTATATTAAACGCCTTAATAACAAATTAACTTAGACTAGGAACCTATCAGGAGTTCAATTAACTTTGGAATCAAAGGAATATCTCGATTTAGATATCATCAACATACATATACCTATACGTAAGAAGATATAGATACTTAATAAAATTACGGCTTACCAGAACAATTATAAGATCGACTTCATTTCCAACGAACTTGAGAGATCTTGATACCGAATCGATTTATTTGTTTAAAATTTTTCGTGTTGCGCTTTGATAAGTAAACGCACGTGCGCTTCCACTAAAAGCATGTGGCGGCGGCGGCGCGCAACTGTGCTAACTGACCTATATCATAACCATAAAGTAGAAAAACCTATGTCCTGTTTAACATAAATAAACTTATGGATGAGAGTATTGCGTCCAATCGCACTGTGAGTAGAGATTCGAGGGAGTTGGGTAGATCGCTGGAGCGTGAGTGATGTAGCGCGGCTGTAGCTCGTGGTACTCCGTAGAATGCGCCACGTGCGTGGGCTTTAGGTACTGATCCAACTCCGCGCCGTCCGGAGGCCCGTCCTCTAATAGTCCTCCGTCCACGTCTATTCTAGAAAAGTCTATTTGTGGTCTTTCCATCGACGGTTCGCGCTTAAGTCGCGGTGGCGCCGCGGGCGGAGGCTTTCGGCGGCGCGGCTGATACTTGTAGTCCGGGTATTCACGTTTGTGTTGCGTCCTAAGTTTGTCAGCTTCCTTGACAAACGGTAACTTTTCGTCTTCGCTTAAGCTCCTGTAACAAATTTATACTTTATCAATAACCCGTAAAGTACCGTTTAATAATGGGCCGCGAGGTATTGTGAGAATGGTCAAGAATGCTGAATCATCGCGAGGAGAGGCGGCGCGGCGATGCCGATGGTATCTCTCGTCGCGACTATTTCCAGATGCGGCGGCCGCGGCTAATGTGCCGTGTGCCGCAGACAGCGCCCGCGCAGCCGCGCCGACCATGATCACTCTAGCTTAGACTTGGATACGTACTACATGTTACGGATTTAGGCACCTACCTATATTTTATCAAACCACAAATAAAAAAAACAATCATCTTTCCTCTTGGGGAGTAGAGGAGGAAAAAATAAAAAATATGTACCTACTTGTTGTACCTAAGTTTTTTGTTAAACGTTGAAATTATTTTAATCTAAGTAATTTCGATTATAGGTATCTAATATTATTTATTTTAATTGTACTTTGAAGTTAGGATACGTATATTTTTTTTCTGCTACCATATTATGAGTAGGTAACCTACCTAAAATAAAAAATGTTATCTTTTATCTGTACTTCTCAAGAAATAGAAAATATTTGGAAACTTGTGCAGTGACCGTGTTATGGCCGTCTGGGCGAATGTCTGCAACTGTTATAATTAGTTCTCATATCGTTCTTAGTGATAATTTATGGCAGACGGTTTAAAAAATAGACTCAACTCTCATTAATTAGGTTTAGACATATGTCGCCATAACAATACTTGTCTTACTGAGCTGACTACATATATTAACACACTTTTAGGCTCTACATATTGCGCGGCAATTAAGTGAAAATGGTAAGCCATAAGTTTAGTACGAATGCAATGGTAGGTACGATCACCAACGTACAATCGTACATAGGTAATTGGCTGTTAGTGCCGTTTTATTTACACTAAGGTAATATTAGATAACGTGTTATAATTATTTAATATAACTAATTAAGCTACAGTAATGAGAATCCTATCTTTCTACCATATCTTCTTATTTTCGGTATAACACACTGCGATAAAATTCCTCAATTTGTATAATTTAACGAATTATCTTAATGGTTACACATTCCAGTTTAGAACCACACAGATGATTACTCAGAAATGTGGGTCCGCAGAAACCTCTGACCTTGCTAATCTCGACCGCGTTCCAGCTTTGTCCGATGACATTCGAGATCTGACCAATCACAACAAAGCAATCAGACTCTTTTCACCGACTATTTTCTTTGATGATAGAGAGTTTGGTTTCACGACGTCTTATATCAAAATAGTGGTCGAATCATCTCTCGCGTTGCAATGCTTACCTAACGTCATTATTCTATGCTTATTTAAAGCAGAGAATAATGCGCGGGTGGTCAATATAAGTGCAGTTAAGATGCATTGTAATATTTGTAATGTATGTTCGGTTTAAATTCTAATCGTGCGTGAAAAACAGGTGTCCTCCTGTACCTATCTTTTAGTACAACGTAGGTATGTTCTTACAACTTTATTGTTGCGTGTGTCCGCATCAAATGAAATTAGTAACAGTTAACTAACTTCTAGCTGAAATTTGAAGATTCTACCTGGCAGTTATTTGCTCCCTGTCTAAATGTTTGTTTGTTTTTTTTAATGGGGTCCGATCATTTCTAGCTGCAGTCACGTGAAAGCGAATGCCAAATTTTATCAGTGTTTTAAGTTAGGGCTACAGATAATTCTGTAATTTCCATGCAGTTTTACTTGAGTCATTTCAGAATGGCTTTTATTTTTTTTTCTGCGAAATTTCAATCCGTTAAAAAAACATCCTGTGGGTATATATCACAGAAAAATAGTTGTGATAAGTGAAGTTTTGAAATATTGATACGTCAATTTTTTGCTTTAATGCTGTTATAGTTCGTATAAACGATGTCATCGCGATTGCAAAATTATAATTTCCGAATGGTTTCGATACAGTTTTCTATTAATCTGGACCTCCCGGGTCTCCGACAGTTAGAGATGGTATCTGGTGGCAGCGATAGTATTTTAATGAGTAAACAATCGATGCACGCGCGCCGCTGGGCGCCGCACGCGTCGGTCCCCTTCGAGTTTCTCGGCCGATTCGGGTTACAATTTTGACAGTAATTTAGTACATAATTGCCAAATATCGTCTCAACCTCCACATAAACTACCTATTCATTGGAAGCATTCATTCATATTATGCCATTACTTTAGATTCTTCAGTGTTCATTGATTATATTTCAATCTGAAGGCTTGTTTTCACCCCCTTGGTTATTTCTCAAACAGAATCACTTTAACCCTTAAATTAGCAAAGTACCTATCTCAAAATGCATATATTTTGTATATTTTTAAAGACATAATTTTCTGCTTTAGGTACACATGGGCGCTAGAACGCACATTTTTTTTAAGTTGCCAGTGTAAGGGTTAAGGGGGTTCCCAAACATTTCGTATAAGATTAAATTATTTAGTACAAGGTAGCCTCTGTTTTTAACTGCGATGTTTGCCTTGGCCTGCTTCCCTCAAGTCCTTGCTATGCCCGTCAACATGTCAATACCACGCTTTGGAACATAAATTTATCGCCGTTGTCGATGTCGACTAATAAAAATAAATAAACACAAACTAATCCTTCCGATTTTATAAAAACCAAGTTAGTTTGTTTTTATAAACGTCTAATAAATAAACAAACAAATATTGACAAACGGGTCTTAATCGCGTAAACTTACGTTTAATTATATCCTGACGTTTCGGGCATGACGTTACACCCGTGGTCGCAGGCAGACAGGCGAGAGAATGTATCAACACCTTCGAGCTGCGCGGGTTTTTCGAACTACCCGCACTTGATCTTGATTATTCACTTCTAGGCTAGGGTTGTCACTAGGCCTACACACAACACTCACAACATCCAATGGCTTAAAAATGGATGTTTCACCACGCTTACTTGTAAATCACGGGATTCCACGCGGACGAGATTCCTTGTCCCTCATTTTGATTAAAATTCCGATGTTTCTTAATTTCAATAGCTTCACGTACTTTTCGGCTATGATGTATACGCTCGGTTGAGAGGACTTTCGGGTTATGGAGCTCAATCCAGTGGTTAGGTCCGGACTCCAACAAATGCTCGGCCACAGCAGACTTATTCGTTTGACGCTTTTTAACAGCCGTGATATGTTCCTTGACCCTTTCCGCTATGGTGCGTTTGGTTTCCCCAATATAGGAACTACCACAGCTACAATCGATCTTATAAACGCCCGGTGTGTGATAAGGTAAAACATCCTTAGGCGACCTTAGATGACCTGCCACCTTTGATAACGGCATGTAAACGGTTGGTATGGAATACTTATTCAAAAGCGTACCTATTTTGTCCGTTACACCCCTGACATAAGGCAAAAATTACGCGATTAAGACCCGTTTGTCTGTAAAATATGAGTGATAATCGTGAAAGTTTAAATCAATATAAACAAATATTGGTTGTGATTGGATTGGACATTTGAGAAGGAAAGAGCCTCAACTCAAGAATACTGAGCACTGGACATGTCTCAATGGGAGTGATATACTCTTACAGTTGCTCGGAATATTACTTTTATTTTGATTCGATGTTCCTATGCGTTTTGGCCACAAGCTTATGTCAAAACCTTATGTAAACGTGCCGTTTAATGAATGAGGGGGCCGGATGCCGACAGCCGGTGGTGCATGGCTTGCGCGAACACCATCTATGCTTAACATGCTGTCGAGCAAGCCGCTGCCACAGTCCGAGGATAGACTGATGGTACTCACTTCCACATGGCTCCCAGCGACTTGCTGAGCACGGCGTTGTGCAGCGAAAGCCGCTGGTCAGACAGCCCGTGGCGCATGGTTTGCGCGAACACCATCTGTGCTGGACATGTTGTCGGGCAAGCCGCTGCTACAGTCCGCGGATAGACTGATGGTACTCACTTCCACATGGCGGCCAACGACTTGCTGCGCTCGGCGAGTGCAGCGAAAGCCGCTGGCCAGACAGCCCGCGGCGCATGGCTTGCGCGAATACCATCTATGCTTGACATGCTGTCGAGCAAGCCGCTGCCACAGTTCGAGGATAGACTGATGGTACTCACTTCCAAATGGCGGCCAGCGACTTGCTGAGCTCGGCGTTATGCAGAGCGAAGGCCGTGTTCGACCAGCCGGCGGCGCATGGCTTGCGCGAACACCTTCTATGCTTGACATGCTGTCGATCAAGCCGTTGCCACAGTCCGAGGATAGACTGATGGTACTCACTTCCACATGGCTCCTAGCGACTTGCTGAGCTCGGCGTTATGCAGCGAAGGCCGTGTTCGACCAGCCGGCGGCGCATGGCTTGCGCGAACACCTTCTATGCTTGACATGCTGTCGATCAAGCCGTTGCCACAGTCCGAGGATAGACTGATGGTACTCACTTCCACATGGCTCCCAACGACTTGCTGAGTTCGGCGTTGTGCAGCGAAGGCCGCTGCTCCGACAGCCGGCGGCGCATGGCTTGCGCGAACACCATGAAAGCATTCATCGGCCGCTTGACGTGCTGCCGACGGTTGTATCCGCCACCTCTGTAAAAAACGTGGTCTATTTATATAAGTTGAACGTAAAGGTTACACGTAACTAGAGTCTTTGGTAGCCTCGACATTTGATCAAGAGTGGGCGAAAGCAGTAACCCGGCTTGTACCAAAAAGTTTATTGAGAATAAATAATTGTATAGGAAATATTGTTTCAAAATTTTATAGGTTATTTTCAGTGAAGTAAAGTGGACCCAACAAGGCGAGCTTTCCCTCCAATCAGATAGATAGGACTACATTTTGTAAAATTTTCGCTATTAGGTTGTTAAATTGACCCCAAGCCCCTTAGCGAGCCGTGGCAAAACGCCGGGATTTGGGTAGGTACCTATTTATTTTTTATTCTAATGGAGTAGTATTTACCCCTAGACCCGCATTAGCTTCACGTTTTACATATGGTATAAACCTAGGCAGGTTTATTATGTATTATAGTTAGACGTAGGTATTAGGTAAGTATGTAATTTATGTAAGTACCTACATTTTAAGAAGGCATCGACTCAAACTCAAAGTAACGCTTAAAGCTATAAATAGTTCGAGTATAGACTCTAAACCGAACAAAAAGTTAATGTTGACATAAACAATACGAAACGCGCACTTGACGCGGCGGCGCGCGCTCTGACTCAAATTGTGGGCTTTCGGCGTGCGCGCGATAATGACTAGGTTGACCGAACCTATCAAGTGGAGAAATAAAAAATGAATTACGGCACTCGTAACTTTATATTTAAATAAGTGTCACGTGTAAGTATTTCGAAAACCTAAGAAACACGCCTTTAAAAATAATTATTTCAACCTAGGCGAAATCAAAAGAAACAAAAGCTTAGTTGCTAATACCTACGTGAATACATTACCTACGCAGTCTAAAAAAACAGATGATATGAAAGAAGAGGGGTGACGATCCTTTCAATCATTAAAATACAAATTGATTATGATTATACTATGAACTATAATAGTTTTGTGACTGTAACGTCGGTAACATACATTCTTATTTATCTAGTGTCCATCAGAAATATGCATTAAGTAGGTAGGTATTGTACTTCGCTTTTATCACGGGCCTATAAATCTTGGTAATCTTGGTCTTTTGGTAGGCTTGTGTGGGGATATAGATCCAACACGTAGAGCCCCTTTGGAGAAATTTGCTGTGTTGTACACCTGCTGCAATCCATTGACGGGCACACAAATGGATATCCGTGAACCGGTTCCAGTAGGGCGTTAGAGATAGAGGCTGTTGAAGATTATATCAAAAAGAAAGTCCTTAGGGTTCAACTCCATCTGTTGAAGACACGCCGGAGACGGGGGCCCTGATTTATGTTAATCTAGGTAATCGAAGCATTTCTCATTAACTCTTAGGTAGGTACATGGTACATGTTCAGATATATCGTGCTCTATTGGTCCCTCTCGCGCAAACGGAGAGAAAATAAAGCTGCTGAAAAGTAAACACAAATCAATATTTAGGTGCCTCGCTGTAAATTACTTATAAATATTTAGTAATTTCTTTAAAACCATACGGCCGCCTCCCGACATTTTACGCTCATAAACCGCTCTCGTTTTATTACATTTTTATTTTCTAGTGCCGTTCGGGTTTCCTTGCGATCTGAATGCTGTCAATAAATTATGCTTTTTTCAAACGCTGACACGCCACTAAAAGTCGATCGATTTCTAACGGATTACTCGGGAAGCAATATGAGTAGAAATAATTACCTACCGCTTCGGCGAACTACGGCGGTTTCCTTGTTTATTAGTGGGAACGGGTTCTAGCGAAGCTACGCTGCAATATTGGGGGAATTTTATTTTATTACGCGTCTAAGATTTTCAGAGCGCAATCTGGTTGTGATTACGAGTATGGATTCGAAGCGAAACCCGCATGAATTCGTAGAGACGTAAGGGTGGACCTACCGCGCGGTGCCATCTGGTTAGTAACATCTCCGCCACTGACAATCACAGATCTACTCGAATCGCTTAAGTGCATACAATATGCTATACTCGCCATCATGCAGCAAATGAATACATGTAGGTATTGTAGGTATTCGATACTTAGATGTATTATGAATATTTATTAATTATGATGCTATTTTCATCTGCTTTAGGTTCTTTTTTCAATTGATTTCTAGATAAAAATATTAGGTACCGTTCTAATCATCAGAAATGAAGCCTAAAACCATTTCACCTGCAGACCTGGCGATAAGTCACGTGACCACAATAATGTATCGAAATGGTCATGTGACTTTTCGTACGAATCTGTCGTTCTCGTACGTTTATCGTATACGATTGCAGTAGTTATTCGGTTAGATAATTGTAAAGTAAATCACATATTTTTAGTCCTCAGTTAATACTGATGATACTCTAATTTCTAAACCTCTTAAAATCATAATTGAACGACTGCCTGACAAAAAGTTTTATAGTCGAACGTAATGATTTACAGCCATGCTTCGCAGCCGTCTCGTCTAAGATACATCTGTATATAGCGGGCTGGGTAATGGGTTATATTTTAATGTGAACACTAGTTTTTATTTGAGGATTAGAAGTGAATTTCGCATATGCTGGCTATGATTTGAGCCCTAAGCACAGGAAAGACACGTGTTATGCAAAAAATAAGGTCACTATTTGGTTAGGAGAAGTTCGGTTCTGATAAACTTATTCTAGCTGTTTTTAAGTCGTCGGCATAAAACATCGTATGTACCTATATGGTAAATAGATCATTAAATCTTTATTGTAATAATTGGATCTAGGCACCCCGGAATTGCATAGATTACGATATCGCTAATCATCAGGCAGACCTTATGCTTGTTTGCTACTGGCGTGGTATAAAAAATGTGTGTGTTGCAATGAATAGTGCAAGAATGTCACTACATGTTCATTTTATGAATTTGTTTCTTCTCATGCGTCCTTGGATGCCACTACAGAACAGAAAAAACATAACAAAAACAAACAGTTTTTATTATTCCGTGCACCAAAATCATGCGTGACTTTATTTGTACCTATAGATAAAACGACTCCTACCTCCTACTCAGTATGATTCATATTTATATATTATATAAAAACTTCAGGATCTCTATTCCGTATTTAATGAAAATACATACTACATTTGTTTGGCCCAATAGGCTAAACATTTGCACGTCATTTATTAATAATAAATGACGAGCAAAGTATTGTATATTACCTACAGGTAGCTCCGCCTGTGTATTATGAAATAATATGTTATTGGTAGCTTACCTACCTAGAGTCAAGTGCAGAAAGTGGTAGGTAAGTAATATGTATTATGTATCGAAAAAATCCGTTCATAGATATGGTACCTATGACAGTCTAAGTTACATCGGAATAAGGTGCACTGGGATACATTTTTGAGCAATTTTAATGTATGTTTCTTGCAGAAAAATGTAAAGAGTAGGTAGTGCCAGAGAAGACAGTACTCGTGGGTTTAAGAATGAAACCCCAAGTATACATATAATATAATATGCTTCCTTTTCTTTCGTGTCAACTTTCAACAGGCGCTCGCTTCAAGTAAAAAATACAAATGAAACATGTAGACGCTATATTTATTGTTTAAACATTAATCATATTAGAAATACAACACTTGACCCGTGCCAGCTCCCACTTAATTGCGTTATGGGTAGGTATACTTATGATGTTTTGGTAAGCTAGTTTCGGTTCGTACAATTCGATGCTTTGTTTGAAAAGCTCAGCTCGCCTATGACACGTAGCCACTGCGACCGCCTAGTTAAAAATTATTAATCGCTACAAACAGTTTATGTTATGATTACCGAAATATTGTTTGAATAATTTTGCTATTGTTACTAGAACTAGAAGCAGTAGGTAGCTAACATTTCAACAAGGTAAGCTAAGCTAGTTAATTTATTTGTATAGATACAGTCATCAAACAATTTAGTCTACCACGTTTCTACTATATTCAATACTAACAAAGTCGAAACGTGGTAAATAACATCTTTTGCTAACTGGACGTATGTACCTACATACTAATACATACCTAGTATACCTACCCAATGATGATTCATATAAGTTGTTGAAAGAATATTATTTAAGTTACGATGTACATTGCAGGGACACACCTATACCTATATGAACGTAAACCTCCGTAATCTTTAATTACAAGGGTTGCTTTGCTCTGGCCTGCTACCGCGAACACCGAAGTTCCTAAATTTCGGGGATTTGTCTCTGCCACTCCAACGATGGCGTCATTTCATTAGAGTGACAGAAAAATCCCCGAAATTTGCGAACTTCGGTGTTCGCGGTAGCTGGCTTGAAATTTTATAGGTGCTTCGGGTTCTTCAATATATATTATGTATTATGTCAGTAGTAGCTAATATCGACCAAAGCTTAATTATACATATGTATTTCTTGCAAGGAGAAAATCTGAGTAATTTAGAGCCGTCAAGTAGTAACGATAGTTTTTTACGTATGTGTACTTATTAGTACCTACCTAGGTAGGTCCGGTACCTATCTAGTAAGCAGTTATCGTAGTATTTCAAACACTTGGGTTTTATAAGCTGGTTAATGAAGATTGACTATATAGTGTATTTTACTGTGCCAAACTAACTGTTATACATTCTCTTTTCGAGGGTACTGAAATTGTAAGATACTCACACTTATCAAACGACTTGCATATATTTATACACACACACATATACATCAACATAAACACTAACCATAGACACGTATCGTCTACACTTGATCCTAACACCACACAGTTACTTCGTCAGTTACATTCGATCTTAATAATGATTAATCCATCGTCTACATTAGCATTGTTCAAATATTTCTGTAACTACTTGCTCACTCGTCTCAACAATACTATGTTTGCTCCCCCTCTTAATAATGGATAATCTTCGGCAAACAGATAGTGAGATACAAGATATATCTGTATCTAATTCTTTTATATCCTCTCCTGAATACTGTCAAAATCATATAAAGGAAATTAACTCCTTAAAAGTATTTCATGTAAACATAAGAAGCATCGGTAACAGTACAAACTTTAATAACCTTGAGCTGTTATTGGAAAGACTCACTCTATCCATGGATTTAATAATATTAACGGAATGTTGGCTTCGCAAATGCCCATTTATACCAACTCTGTCTGGATATAACTCATTCTCGAGCAATCATTCTAGTCAAAACGACG
Source organism: Thaumatotibia leucotreta (assembly GCA_025490895.1). Lineage (NCBI taxonomy): Eukaryota > Metazoa > Arthropoda > Insecta > Lepidoptera > Tortricidae > Thaumatotibia > Thaumatotibia leucotreta. The sequence goes on from JALPQI010017160.1 coordinate 22,030, forward strand.
GAGTCGTAGTCTACTCAAAAGATAGCAGTCAAGTAAAAATAGAAGAACCCCCTATCGATGATGCTAACTGTCTAATTATTAAACTATCTTGTGCTGCTGCTATTTTAGCTATATATCGCTCTCCATCCTGTAAAAATATTGATAAGTTCTTAAACTCGCTGGAGCAAATCCTTTACACCCTACGTTCATATAAAACTCTTGCGATAATTGGGGACATCAATATTAACATCATACCAAATAGCCCAGATCCCAATTCTGATGTTTATTTGAACTTTTTAGCTTCTCACGGTCTGCTTCCTGCTCATGTCTTCCCTACCAGGCTCTCAAACTGCTTGGATCATGTCATACTAAAAACTGATAAGCCCTCAGTTACACTAGTACTTGACTCTCTATTTACTGATCACGCACCTGTAATCTTATGCTGCGAGAGTAAACGAGAAAACGACGTTCTTGGTAAACGTACATCAGAGCGGCTTGACATACCTGGCTGTGTCTCTGAGCTGGAGGCAACCGACTTTTCTTCCATTCTGAACAACATAAACGCCCACAGGGCAGCCAATGAATTGGTAAACACTTTATCTACAGTTGTTCATAAACATACTAAGGTCGTTATCATCCCTAGTAGGAAAAGAATACTTAAGCCCTGGATTACTCCAGGTCTGTTGCGATGTATCCGAAATAGGGATAAGCTATTTCGCAAAACTAAACGACACCCTAACAACGAAGTATTTTCTATCACTTACAAAAGGTACAAGCGTTTTTGTGACAATCTACAAAAAAAAGTTAAACGTGCGTTTGAGCAAGCTGAATTCCAAAAATATAAAAATGATCCTAAGCAAACTTGGAATACTATTAAAAAAATATCTAATTTAAGTAATAAGCAGTCAAACAGTCAATTATTAGCATCGTATTCGGATCCGATTTCTGCAGTCAACAAAGTCAATGATTTCTTTGCCAGTATTGGAGAAAACTTAGCATCAAAAGCATTAGTCAACGTCGGTAAAACTGACCACTACAATGCTCGCTTTTCAGAGTGCATTGTACCTCCAGGCTCTATGCTCCTATTAAACACCGACTGTAAAGAAATAGAAAATATTATCATGAACCTCAAAGTTAACTGTGCTACAGGCTGGGATAGTGTTCCAACATCTCTAATAAAATCTGCCCGGCATGTCTTGATACCGGTTCTAAACCATGTTTTTAATACATGCATATCCTCTGGCGTTTTCCCTGAAGTTTTCAAAATAGCTTTAGTTCACCCAGTTTACAAGGGCGGAAACAGAGACAGTGTCAATAATTACAGACCAATCTCGGTCTTGACCGCCCTCTCTAAAATTTTTGAAAAAATTTTGAATATACGCTTAGTATCCTATTTAAATTCCATTAAATTCATAGCTGAAAACCAATTTGGTTTCCGGCCGGGTAAATCCACAGAAGATGCGGTTTTGGAACTAACTGGGTCAATAAATCAAAATCTAAATAATAATCTGAAATCACTTTGCGTGTTCCTTGATCTATCTAAAGCATTTGACACTGTCTCTGTTCCTATCCTCCTCAATAAAATGGGAAATATTGGCATTCGTGGCACAGTCTATAATATTTTTAAAAGCTACTTAACAAACCGATCTCAGTTTGTTAAAATCAATGATACAATGAGCCAGAAAAGGGAACTTACATTCGGAGTACCACAGGGTAGTGTCCTTGGACCTACCCTATTCTTGATCTATATTAATGACCTTTGCCTGTTGCACTTGACGAACTGTCATATAATTACTTATGCTGACGATACTGCCTTACTCATCCACGGTCGCAATTGGGAAAACACTCTGTCCCATGCAGAATCAGCACTAAGTCTTGTAATGAAGTGGCTCTCACAAAATCTTTTAACCTTAAACCTCGATAAAACAAAATTTATTACCTTTTCTCCAAAACTTTCTTCGCAACCGGACCTAACCTTCGCACTCAGACCTCATACATGTGAACCTTCCATTTCTACCTTATGTAATTGTTTACCAGTTCTCCGCGTCAGTAACTTAAAATACTTGGGAGTCATTCTAGATAGTGTCCTGTCGTGGAATGAGCAAATTGAAGCTGTGAAAGCCCGAGTTCGCAAGCTTATCTATGTGTTTCGTAAGCTTAGATCAGTTGCTAACTACCAAATTTTGAAAACTGTGTATTTAGCACTGGCGCAGTCGATAATGAGTTACTGTATCACTGTCTGGGGAGGTGCAGGTAAAACAAAAATGCTTCAGCTCGAGAGGGCGCAAAGAGCTGTCCTTAAAGTTATGGCATTCCTGCCAATAAGATATCCAACTAAGGATCTATACCACTATTGGATGGTAAACTCTGTGCGGAAACTGTTCGTTATTAGCGTTATAACTCGTAAACACTCCCTCCTTCCCTATGTGCCCATAGAAGCTGAGAAAAGGAGAAGAAGAAATAGGGTGTGTCCAAAAGTAAAATGTAAAATGGTACTTACGAGTCGACACTTTATACATCTTAGCTCTAGCCTATATAATAAAATAAACGACCAACTTAACATCTACCCTCTAACGCAGCGCGAATGCAAATTGAAGCTTGTGACGTGGCTAAATACGTTAAATTACGAAGACGTCGAAAATCTGATTAAAACAAACTAAAACTAGATCAAATGTAATTATTTATAGAATCAAATTTATATAATTGTATAACTGTATTACTGATAAGGATCATCATTACCATTATTTATCTAGATCACCAAGGCATACACACACACACACACACACACACACACACACACACACACACACACACACACACACACACACACACACACACACACACACACACACACACACACACACAGTCAATCCCGCTTAGACTTTATTAGTTTTGTTATTCTAAAATTAAGATAAAGTTTAATTTTGTATTGTTATTCTTTTCCCGTTTACCTATCATAATTGTAAATTGTAACGCTCTGTTCACTCGCCGGAGTGGGCGTTAATAACTGCGACACAGTCCAACGACTAATGCTGTTATTATCGTTCAATATAGTTCATGTATACCTTGTTACAGTTTTACGAAAATAAATTATTATTACGAAAATAAATTATTATTATTATTATTTTTGCCATATCTCGGGACCATGGGGTCCCGGGCCTTTGGGAGGCATGCGTGGGGCCGAAGCCAACAGCGCAGAGGCCCTTTAAGACAATTAATATAAAGCAAGGGATACACGTGGCGGATACCATCCCCGACTAATTATTATTATTATTTTCACAATGTATGCTATTTGACATGACTAGATACGCTTTGAGCTATCGACTGAATGGCCGAGGAAGTCATAAACGCGAGTAACGTAGATGGCTGTCATTGCGGCGTGCCCGCCCACGCTATTTCTGCCCCCAGTGGTGCCGGCACGGTTCTCTTACAGCTACATAAATCTGCAAACGTCAGTTAGTTGCAGAAGCGCGGCGCACTTGTTTTAATGTTACAAGCCGAGTAACGGTAGTTAAACTAAACGCTTTGGATGATTCGATATTTTCAGCGTTTGAGGGTGACAATAACGATTCAGGGAAGAGGTGAATATTAATTTGTTGCTTTGTGTTCCCTATCTCAGTGCTAAACATATAAAGGTATACATACTTACCTACACGAAGTACCTAAATATGTAGCATGTCGTGATTGTTCGATTGTACAAACAATGACATAATGTAAGTTTCTACTATCAATTTGACCAACTAAACCAAGATGTAGGCTTCTACCTAGACCGGTGGATATGTGTACAGTACTGTACAGTTTTCAACTTATTACAACGGGATAAAATACAAAAGTGTCATCAGCTCATCAGAATCTGAAGTAGCTGAAAGTGACAACACGGTACTAATCGATTTCTATTAATTCTATAAGATAATCCGCAAAGCTAAAATTGGCAAAACAAAAATTATACTCGTAGGTACTTAAATATGTTTCTTACTAGCTAGTTTATTTTGTCTTAAAGCATCCTAATCTTCCTAACAATCGCACAACCCTGTCGTGGTGGTGTGATACTTCCGTGTAGAGGTAGAGACTACTAGACTGCGAGAGACACTCGTGTCAAAAGGGGGAAAGGGGAAAGGGACAGAGCTATACGACTCGTATAGCCTTGTCCCTTTCTCTCGACCTAAACTGAATCGCATTAGTACGTCATGGTAACCCTCCTGGCCGACGGTTATATTTTAACTAGGAGACCACTGCCCGAGTCGCCTGATACATTTTTTTGTGTAAGTACGTATACATATATTTCTGAATGTTTATTAACTCGATCTACCAGATGATATCATGTCGCAGCTACTAACCAGATGGATGGTAAATAATCTCGCCCTATCCATCAGCAAGTCCTGAAGTCTTCTAAACATCCCTCTCGACCGCAGTTATCTTTACAGCCAATGTAACAACGACCATTAAACAATTAATAGCGCTGTAAAACCGACTGGCAGCCGCCGCGTCCGTAATCATTATTCTGGTACTCGAACATGTTTTATTAAAACACCCGAACTTTGTAATTACCTCTACTATATACATAACTATTGGTAGGTACTTATTTCAACATACTATGTTCGCGTGACCATTATAAGCCACCTGGCCGGAGAATACGTAGATAATTAGTACTCGGCTCAAGAGTCCTGGGAACAATTGCACCTAATCTACATGAGGATTGCTATGGGGAGTGTTATCAAACTGTAGTGCTGTGGAATTTTACGTTTAAATAATAAATAGCTATAGTAAAATGCGTTTCCCTCAACATATCAATTACTTATCAATGAAAAGGGAGTAGCGTTCTCACGGGTGTTTATTTGCGTAGAGGAACCTAAAATCATTAATCGATTTGTTCAAAATTCCCCTAACTGTAAATAGTGCAAACGAATTATTAGATGAGTACTACCTACCCTTCTAGTAACTTACGCTTCTTCGATAGTGAGGAATTTTGATATGTTTGAATCTCTGATCACTTGATCAGTCAGATAATATGCAAGCGGCTATTTAATTTATAATAATTATTTTCTTACCAATCGCAGATCGCGGATGATTGATTGGGTCGCCGGGACACGTTGGATGCAGGTTGCATCTAACCGGTACATGTGGAGGTCCAGAGGGGAGGCCTATGTTCAGCAGTGGACGTCTTATGGCTGAGATGATGATGATGATGATAATGATGATTTTCTTACCGCGACAGGTAACGGTAGGTACTGTTATTTTATTTTATTTAGAGGATTTTAAGCGAAAAGTGACACAAAAGTTTTGATGAATCTAATTAGGTAATTAATTGGGCACGGAACTGTACAAACCTACATACATTTGTACTTAATTATTAATTTAAGGTATTACCATGCACGATCATCACTATCATCAGCATTTCATGATATATGCTTCTTATCGTTAAGTATAATAACAATATCGACTAATATATGACCAAGCCCCACCATCACGAACATTGGTCAACCTCGGAGCGACCTATTTGATAAGCGAGATGAATTTCTGTGCATGACATACGATTGGCGGATGCATGCCGGATGCAATTGGTCTTAATCTGTTAGGTAGCTTTTAATGTATGGTATTAGTGCGCTGAAATAAGTACCTATTCTGTGTAATTAATGTCAGTCTTTTGTCCCTGTTCACACATATTAGGTATACTAGCTTTTGCCCGCGGCTTCGCACGCGTAGATTTTGGACTTATATGAAAAAAAAAATGTTTTCAACCGACTTTAAAAAAGAAGGAGGTTACCATTTCGATTGTATGTAGTTATATATTATGCATGTTACACGGTTTCCTGCAAATAATGAATCCTATTTTGTTTCTTTCTCAGGAGATTCAAAAGTGGCCGAAATAAGTTTAATGTCTGTGATATTTTTTTTGGGTTTCGCCTTGACTTGTCGACAATCATTTAATCGAATGTTATTTCAAAGACAACGGTTCAAGTATTTTCATTTCATCGACAAGTCATTCTGTCGAAGAATAGTTTTCAGTAAATTTAAATCAAGGAATTTTGAATGGTGCTTGAGGTTTTCCTTTACGGGTTCTTATTTTAGTTTGGTTTAAATTTAGTAATATTTATTCCGCAGTTCTAAACTAACCCTGAACCTACTTTAATAGCTGTTTGCTTATATGTGGGGTCACAGTTGTAACCTAACTTAAACATATTTTAATAGCCGTTCGTTTCTATGTGGGGTCGCACTGGTCGCAGTTCTAACCAAACCTAAACCTACTTTGATAGCCGTTTGCTTTTGTGTGGGATCGCAGTTCTAACCTAAACTAAACCTACGTTGATAGCCGTTTGCTTATGTGTGGGGTCGCAGTTCTAACCTAACCTAAACCTACTTTGATAGCTGTTCGTTTATGTGTGGGGTCGTAGTTCTAACCTAAACTAAACCTACTTTGCTAGCCGTTTGCTTTTGTGTGGGGTCGCAGTTCTAACCTAACCTACTTTGATAGCCGTTTTCTTTTGTGTGGGGTCGCAGTTCTAACCTAAACTAATCCTGCTTTGATAGCCGTTTCCTTATGTGTGAGGTCGCAGTTCTAACCTAACCTAAACCTACTTTAATAGCCGTTAGTTTCTGTGTGGGGTTGGAGTTCAAACCTAACCTAAACCTACTTTCAAAGCCGTTCGTTGCTGTATGGGGTTACTATTCAAACCTAATCTGAACCTCCTATGATAGTCGTTTGTTTCTGTGTAGAGTCGCATTTCTAATCTAACCCAAAACCTACTTTGATAACCGTTCGTTTCTGTGTGGGGTTGCAGTTCTAACCTTTCCTAAACCTAAGTAGAATCTTACCTTATTACATTCTGTTTGAAGTCTGTTTCATTGGACAGCATATTAGTATGACATAATTAAATACTTAATTGCAAATAAACTACACGAATTTACAGGGAGGCGGCCCGTGTACCTGCGCTGCTTATACATATACTGTCCGCGAGCTCAAACAAACATTTGAAATTCGTTCGCTTTGAATCATATGTCACCATGCAAAATTGTAGATATTTTTAACGAACAAACAAATAAATATGGTTTTGTCTAGACTTAAAAAATAAAACCTCACAATGACCTTTTATGTAGCAAACTGCATTACTTACCAAAATTTAATATTAAAAGTATCTACGTATTCATCGTACCTATGTTACTCGTATATAACATGGTATGTACATAGATAAGTACCTACATCTTCATTGGCAAGAACACTTCTATGAAGTTTTGAATTAAATAGCCCAACGA
>JALPQI010017161.1:0-28147 GCA_025490895.1 Thaumatotibia leucotreta
AGTACCATCATAATTCACTACCTATTTGCTACTATTTACTACCTATGTTCACATATTTGCTACCTAAGTTTTAAAAAAGAAATAATTTTAATTAAATTTGTTAGATACCATCATAATTTACTACCTATTTGCTACTATTTACTACCTATATTCACATACTTGCTACGTAAAAATCTTGAAAAAATATATGCTTAGGTAGCAAATAGGTAGTAAATCATAGTACATAGGAAGTTGCAAAATATAGGGTCTAACCACGAAATAATAAATGTGGGCAGTCATTCTGACGTCAGAATGACTGCCCACTTAATTAAATTTATTTCTTTGTTAAAACTTAGGTAGCAAATATGTGAACATAGGTAGTAAATAGTAGCAAATAGGTAGTAATTTATGATGGTACTCTAACACTGATCCGCTATTTTGGTCAGTAATTCTGACGCTCACTAGAAACTAACTTAATCAGGCGTTGTGGTCCGGTTGGAGATCAGTACAGCGAAGGTATCTGTAATTTCTAATGGAATACACGTGTAATGACATATTTTAACCACTTTACGCAGAAAAAGACACGCAATATAACTCTTTACTTTCGTTTTTTTATTTAATTGCAAAATCATTCGAAGATAAAGGCACTACCTAATACCTATACAAATCTCGGCGAGAAACAAGGTTCCAGGCCGCATATTATGTCTTATCTGCCCGCCTCAGACCTATTTATACGTCTTCATCTGGCAACCCCTTTCGTCCCGGCCTCTATAGTAATATAGTAATGTACTATTTTTTAATTCGTGCGTACATACTCTTCCTTAGGGCGAAATAATATATTTTATTACACTGGATAAAGTAGTTAAAACCAGACCAGCGTTCTTACCACGAGTTGTAACACTTGCAACGTGATGGACTACTTTACGTATCGAGTTACGCCAACGTACCTAAATGTTATTTGCCAACTCATGTTACTAGCCGCGTAACATATTTTTCCAAACAAGGAGGAAGTTTTATATTAAACACATCATTTTTTATATGTAATTTACTCGATATTACCTTGAGAATCGAGATCCGATTTTCAAATCTTTTTTTATCGAACGGGTAGGTATCCGACCGGTTGGTCCCAAAGTCCAGCATCTACTGATGAGATCTTGGAGAAATCTGTCATAGTCGGTTTTTAAATTCTTTAAATTTCTTTAACCTTTTCAACGCCAAGAACCACTGAAGAGTGGCCGTGTGTTGTCCTGCCTACCACACCAGCAGCCACTAAAGTGGTCATCAAGTATGCTGTCAAAGTAACTGTCTTGCTGACATATAAGGTTTATTTTCGTTGTTCATTAGTAGAGATACTGACGTGTAAGGTTATGTCACAATTTGATGAGAGAGGGAAGGCGTTGAAAAGGTAAACTAGTTATTAATATCCATTTCGTTCTCATCAATATAGAAAAGAAAAGAAAGAGAGAAAAAACATTTATTTGTGACACAACATAATATACTGACTGACTTACCCCCTTATTCATAAACGTCTGTTAACTTAAAAAGCCGCTAATAATTGTTTGTCCCTTTCGGTCTTAACAATGTGTCCGTAAGAGCAAAAGGGACAAACAATACTTAGCGGCTTGTTAAGTAAGCAGACGTTTATGAATAAGGGGGTTAGTTGCTAAACTCACGCAGACTTGTTTTCTGTCCATCTCCCTCATACTCGCGTATTGGAGAAAGGGGGCGAAAGTCAGCGTTAAACTCACGGCCTCAGCTCATGGTAAAGACACTGTTCATGGTAAGGACAGATCTTTAGAGACAGCCGGACGCAGCCAACCTGGACGGGCATGTCATACGATCCCCAAGCGGTGCACCCGAGAACCCCGGTTATGAGTAAATAAAGTGAAAGGTAGTTCAACAGTGCATTCCGTTTCAATCGCCTTTAAGTTATCTGGATCTTACCAACACGATATGATATACATTTTATTGCAGATAATTAATGGATAATAAAATTATAAATACCTACATTATTAATCTACAGGGTGAAATCTTGTACATGATACAAAATTATTTTTTCTGGATCTACTTAACTCATGATTGCGATCAACTTTTACTATGGGACTTATATCTAATTCGGCAGAAAAAACATGACTACCTACTACAGTCACGTGTAATAATATGTTAAATAATTATGTAGGTATATGGTATATAGGTACATTAGAACTAATTGTATACATATCTAGCGAAAACTGGTTTCACCATTTGTATGGAGATACTTATAGATTTTGTGGTAACTTTCGTGTGCGTGTGGACTGAGGGACCACACGTTTGGCTGTATAACTTTTTAGTGAATTCTTTACAAATTCCAGGAGTTTTCTACAAAATAATTTTCTACTACTACTAAATTTTGCACATACTACCACCAACACCATCATACCAAGGTCCCTCAGTCCACACGCACACACTTTTTCAATGGATGGTCCCGTAGTAAAAGTTTGCTGTAATCATGAGTAAGTAGATCCAGAAAATATGATTTTGTATCATGTAAAAGATTTCACCCAGTATAAGGCTCATTTCTAATCTGTCAAAAGTTCATTCTTAGAAATCGGCAACTATAGCGATTTAAATGATCGTGCTTTTCCGAATGTTTCATGTACTTAATAAGTGAAATGTAAGGGTTTCTATATTATAATGAAAAGAAAAATATTAGGGATTTAATTTTTCCTCCTTTAAGCCTTATTTTTATAAAATAAAAAAGTATAATTAATTAACGACCTCCGCAGCCTCTTAGATGAGGTTGGCATTTGAAATGTACTCGATATTTGATTTACCTTTTTACAGATTAAGATATTCTGGAATTTCTAGCCCACGCAAATAATTTTTAATTAATTCCAAGGCTTCGGGAATGTTGTCTATTACAATCATTATTCATTCATTAGCCTTCAACGTAAGTATTCATAACACGTAAGTATTGAAAACAGTGTAATTAATATATAAATGTGTAAGTATAAGTACATTACATAGATAAGTAGGTACAGGTACTTATTGATTGTAATTGAAAATTGAAATATACACATTGACATTTGGGCCGTGGAGCAGAAATGAATAGTGTACTAGGGAACGGTCACGCTGAGCAACCATCACCACCTATCACTAAGGAGACCACCTACAAATTGCGAAAAAATCCTCGTAGTTATGAGTTAATTGAGACTTTACTATCAATGAAGGCTCCATGAACTACGAGCACACTACGAGTATACAGGCAGGGCGTCCCAAAACTATGGGACATGAAGGGAAAGTACCCTATAGATACATCGTAGTTATGATATTTTGCTGAAATTAACCTTTATGTTATTTTTAAAACCTTGCATTCACAGATTTTCTCAAAAATACTTGCGTCGTCCGGGAATCGAACCGATTCAAATGTGAAAAATAAACACATCGTGTTTTATCCCAATTGCGAGCATGTCCCTAGAGAAATAATTCTTCTTAAGTATCATAATATCTCAAAAGAAAGGAATAGGATAAAATGACTAGATTTAATGATAAAAATTTCAAAAAAATATTTATTTCTGTTCATAGGCATACCTCTAAAAATAGTTACTTGTCATACAAAATCTACGAATGTATACAGGGTGTTTTTTTTTCGACCGTTCAAATTCTACGTACTGAATGTGTAGGTCATACTCACCAACTTTTACTATGGGGACAAAGTCGAAATCGCGAAAAAAAAATCTGCTGTTTCATACAAATTGGCGGCATTACGCCGGCCGAAATGTATGAAACAGCTGATTTTTTTTTCTCGATTTCGACTTTGTCCCCATAGTAAAAGTTGGTCAGTATGACCTACACATTCACTACGTAGAATTTGAACGGTCGAAAAAAAAACACCCTGTATACTCGCTATTAAAAAGTTTGTGCCAAAACAGACTATAACCAATTGTTAGAATTTTTTCTCTTCATATCCCGTAGTCTTGAGACACCCGGTAGGTACTATACATATTTATGCCCTTGAACTTGTATCTTATGATAGTTTTGAAGAATGATATTAACAATTTTCATATAAATGTTTGTAGTTAATTCATAGGACATTTATAATATTGGTGGTGGTATTTATTGTTGTTGGTGTGGGTCGAGCAGAACGCGACCGCCGCCGCCGCCGCGCCGCGCTCCGCCGGCCGGCACCGCGCCGGGCCGCGCTCGCCGCTCGCCGCCCGCGATATTGATCGCGGCCCGCCCGCCGGTGGCGCCGCGGCGCGGCCGCCGCCCGCGTCTCCGCCCGATGCGCCAGCTGTCAAAGCGTGTGACGTAACGAGTAGGGCTGCGCGCACACGGCAGCCGCCAGCCGTCCGCTTCGTACGTTTGTGCGCATCGCATCCGTTCGCTCCGCGCGTCTTCTTGCACTCGCCGTCTTCCTTCTGCTGCCCCGCGAGAGTGCACGCGCTTACCATTCGCGAAGCAGGTGAGGTTGGGGCCGGCGAGGCCCCGGCCGCTCGGAGTCCGCTCGACGTGGTATTGATCGCATTCCGTCCCGTTGGACTATCCAATGTTTATAAACAGCCGGCCGCATCCATTCGCTCCTTGTTTTCGGTACGATTGTCTGACAGCGAGTGATCCGGACTGCCGGTCCTGAATGCGCTAAGGTTTCAACTCCAAATAACCGCCTGCCGGAGTTAACTCATGTACGTATGCACTTTACCTACCTATTATCTATATTTGCGTCTATTTTTTACGAGATACGAAGTAGGTAAATTCATGACGTAGTTACACCTGTCTATCTTTAGCTACATTAGACGCATTGCGAATAACAAAATACAATCAATTGTTGAGCCATGAGAGATGAGCAGAGCATAATGAGTGTAAACTAATTGATAGTCGGGGTTGTTTGGTGTGTTCGACGGCGGCGGGTCGCAGGGCGCAGCGCCGGCAGCCGCGGCGCGCAGGTGAAGCGCTGCTGCACTTTTGCAACGGAAATGCAACCTTCTGTCTGGCACTATCTAGCGACCGAATCTAACTATACCTACCAAATATGCAATCCATATGTCAGGCAACAAAAACGACGGAATGATTTTATAATTAATGCTATATACAATTTTAACTGCGCAACAAATCCAAATCAATTAATATTGTGTAATTGGCTTGGCACGAACTAGACGAGCTAGTGAATTCTCGCGTAAGAAACTAATCACCTGAGAACCGGACCATTTCGTACATAAACAGTATATAGGTCGATTAGGTATGAATGTATGGTTTAATACCTACGTAGGTATTTCTATAGAATCAGCAATACGTACAATGTGATATTTCTTCGCCTTACCACTAATAACAAAAAACTATAGTACTTAGGTATTTATTTATACAGGCCGCGGCATGTGTGTATGTGAAACAGTATAACCTGTTAAATATCAACGAGTTGATTATTAGGTACCTAGGTATATTGGCAAAAATAAACGACCTACTTAGGTACGCTTGGATAGCAGGGCTATTAGGTACTAGGTACTTGATTAACTTCTTTATAACATATTTTTCTACTAATTTTACTCTACTCTGAATCACCACCGGATTCATTATAACGGAAGAAAAAATTGTCCCAACATTTCCATAAATTTTGCGATAGGTAGGTACCTACTTCAATTCCGTTAGCGGCATAAAAAATGGATGACAAAATGGTAACAGAATGTAAAAAATCTGAGGACATTTTTCATCTCCTATTAGGTTCGAAAGAGTCCGAGTAGAAATCATTTAAAACAAATAATAAGTTTGGGATATAACTTTAAGTAAATAGGTACCTAGTCATCAGATTATAATCACTTATATACTGGCAGGATTCTGAAGTTTTGTAACAGGTTAATTAAAACACACTACGGAAACGCAGTAACCATTTCTTCAATGTAGGTACCTAACTGGTATGAAAAAACTATAAAGGTCACGTCACGGCCGTGGCGATTTTCGAAGCGATAAATTACCTAACACGAGATTGAACCGCGAGATCGATGACATTACGAAATTACGTGAACCATTTCTATTGGAAACTCGCGGCATGCCGGGCGGTAATTTTTCCTTGAACCCGCACATTTACGTGGTATAATCTATTTTTAGCTGTCTCATTAGGTGAGGTCACGTCGTAAACAATTTCTAGGTCACAGTAAAGGCAGGATGCGTGAATTTTCTTTGGCCGCGATGTCCAGGTCCAGAGGCGCTAAACGTAGGACGTCCTGCCGCGGCCGCCTCGCGGGTTGTCGGTTGGCGGCGGCGCGGGCGACGCTGCGGACTCGTCTAATGTCGGTGTCTGTGTCTGTGCAGACTTAGCGATGGCGATACCGGAAACAGACTGATGAAAGGAGTTGTGCGAAGGCCATTTATTTTGAGACACGTGTTTTTTATTACTTACTAAAGTATGTATTAGTAAATATTGCGCCTTCAAATAGTAAATAATATATAATTTATTGTTGGTGACTGTTGGTATACAACATATAGTAAGTTTGATAAATCTGAACTCAGATAACCCTGCCTTAGATAACCACATCCAGACTAGAAAACTAGAGAGGTAGGTACTTATCATGTGAACTCAGATTATAAATCTAAGATACTTACATAATAAGCTATAGGTATTCGGTAAGTAGCCTACGTTACTTTACCAACGTTTTCCATATTTCTTGCAATTCGTATTCTGTTCTACGCAATATCCAATTACAGTCGCATTTAATTAACCTTTGCGAAGATACGAAAACGCGATTTAAATAGCAAAGTTTCTTACTGCACGGAATAAGCACAATCATTTAGGTATTAAGTGGAATAGGTATCCTGTGATTTTTTAAATGTCAATATTAGTTCTATTAAGTACTGATTTTTCAATCCCCAGGTTAAGAGTAACTGTCAAATAAATGTTAGCTCTATCCTTTTTTGACTGATGACCAGCGATAAGGATGGTAATACTTTTAACCGACGGATACTTTTAACTGAGGATTGAAAAATCAGCCCTAAAAGCATTTAGCTAATACGCATGTATCGCTTTATTTCCATACTTTCAATTTGAGTCGACTTAATTATTAAACCTTAAACACACACACATAGGGAAGTTCTGCTCTACATACTTTTGACTATTAAGTTAAGAGCAATTTATGTTTACAAGATTGAGCTCATTTTAAATGTCATCTATATTTAAAATGATAGATCCTAGTTTCATTAATTTCATTATGTAAAATTAATAGATCCAAGTTATCAATACGTTTTTTATTTTGCCCAGTAGACATCAATAGGAATCAGACATTTAGAATGTAATACTGCATGGCGAATGGTTACGGCAGGCACACTTTCTACTGGATACGGGTACAGGATTAATTCTTACCTGTATTCATATTTAGTTAGGTACCTATAGTATAAGGACCATACATTTAAACTCGGTACATTAAAAACCGTGATGATGTACAAGACTCAGAAATAGAAAGGAATGACACGAAAGACGACTCAAAACCAACTTATCTGTCTAGTTTGCTATAGTTACCTAAATAGCATTGTGCATAACAGAATGGGTTTGCGGCTCTATGACATTTAACTGTAACAGAGCGACCTAGCGAGCGGGCGGGCTGTGTTGCCATGTGATTAAATCAAAAATGTAGAGCATGAACATATAGGGATTTATGATAAGGTTTTAGAATAATAAAGGGAACTTTTGGTTTAGGAAATTTGTTCATTCGTATGAATCACACGGATACTGGTTGAGACATAAATAATCAATTGCAATCGGTCAAGTGATATAATTGTAATGTAATAAAACGCCTTATTGCTAGCCTACCAATACCAATACTTCTCAGGGAAGAATCCTATTAAAGTCATACCTCGTATAACTTCTATCTTTCAGTGCTAGCTAGAAAAATTGGTCAAGACAGAGTCAGTTCTGAAACGATAAAATAGTTATGACGCGGGTTACGGTAAATGAAATGGATTCACGTACCATTTTGGACTTTGTCATAGTGACAAATAATATAGAAGTTACTACCTAGGAGGAGGAACTTATTAATTGTCACTATGACAAAGTACGAAATGGTACATCATTTTTCCTCTTTGTACACCTACCTTACAAGTTAAATTAAAATCTGTTTAGGTATATACAGTCGATCGACGTCATAGATATACATATTTACGGTTAAAGCGCCAGAAATATATTTACAGGACTTTATTGCCTTGACATTAAGGTCGTGTAAATATTTTTTGGCACCAGAACCGTAATAACTTTGACGTCGACTGTACCCACTCTTATTTAGTACAACATAATATTTACGATACGTAAAGTAATTACCTTCTAAAAAATCCCTGTCTAAAGCCCTCGAACAATTTCAATACGATTAAGGCAAGATATTGTGGTATCACACTTTTGGAACTTAACGCACAAATAATTAGTCGTAACCTATTACTTACTTCTTGCTAGCTATTGTGTGACCGCTAGCTATCAGCTACCGCGTATACAGAAATTAATATTTTGAGTAACTATCTCTATCACTCTAATTAGGCTTCTGTTTGAGTGACAGAGACTACGATTCCGGTAGGAATAACTTAGTTGTACATTTAGGAAGCAGGATGAGAAATCAGAAGGTAAATAAACATGGCAACACTATGCGCAAATGGTTCACTTTCAGATTCATGCACGATCATCGGATATTAATAGTACTTACGGACCAGGTACGTACTGGCTAGCTACTGATACAGATGCAGCGCTGTGCCCTTGGCATGTTACGTCATGTGGACAAACAAAATAAACATTAGGTGTCCAACAATTGTGCCCAGCCCACGCCATGGGCGCGCCGAATCATTTCCACCAGTACGTATTACATTTGAATGTTAGCTAGTTTGATGACCAATGGGTGAGGCAAACGCTTTTGTCATTCGTGCTGTTCAAATTGGTGTATTTATCTGGAATAAGAACGCTAGTCTAAAAGTATGGTCCAATAGGTCAATTGTACAACTTACGCCAACGACTGTACTTCTTAGTTTTACTTACCGCCAACGGCCGACAAATTGCATAGGAACAAATACTAATTGTAAATTGATACGTAGTTAGGTCAATTTGCAAAAATGTACATAGTTAAGGGCTTCATGAACAAAAATCACGATTGTTTCCATTGTGTTACTATCTATACGGGTAACTTCGTAACGCAAAAATGTGACATTAAATTTCGTTTGAGAATTATAACTAACGTGAGACTCAAATCGTTAAATTTGGTTTTCATTAAAGCTCAACTAGTTACTTAGGTTTGTATATTTTTTTGCAATCGACCCTAATAGGTACATTCCATTCATGTAGTTCATTCAGCTAATCAATGGTTATAGCAGATTAATCATTGGGATCATCAATTAGGCAAGATGGAGTGGCTTGGCAGTCTTTGCCCTGGAATCATGAAGAACAAAATGTGGATTATTATGTAATTTTTTCTTTAATATTTTTTTTTTATTGATTCAGACCGATTGAGCGATTATAGCAACTATTTTGAATTCAACCATATTGTTACGACAAAATGAGAAAGTAAATTAAATATTGTATTTTGATTCGGCGTAACGCTATAGATTGTGCTAATTGAAGGGTCCACGGAAAAAACATGTACAGTGCTTAAAAAAATCAGGGCGAATTCACACTGTATTCTGTTAAAAGTATGGTGGTTTTTCCTTCTGTAATTTGAATTGACTAGACATGTTCTTTCCGTGGACCCTTCAATTTATTTTGACTCAAAAATGTCACAGTGGGTGAAGTCTGTAGCCAGTGTTTGTTTAAAAAGAGTTACCATCTTTGTTTGATTAAAAAGAGAATTCGAATTCGTGATTCTTACTTTACTTCTCGTGGCCTTATTTGAATATAGGAATATTTTAGGTAACTACTGAATAAAATATGGATGTGGGTAAAGTCGTGTTTGTACAAAATAAATATGCAACCCTAGATATATTTTAGAGACTCTTGACATCATACACTATCACATTGATAATTCATGAGCGTCGTATTAAAAGTCGGCTGCGTGGGCTAGAAGTCAGTAGGTACTCTAGGCAGCTCTAGCCGGTAGGAAATGAATGTGAACTTGTAATTATTTGTTGCCAATCATGACCGTGTCCAGAGCACGGCGGCGCGTGAGTTCACCGCGGGCGACTGACCTTTCCTTGCCTCAGGAATGCTATTATATTGTCATTCCCACAGAGCTTGAGCATAATATTATCAAATATGATAACGAGTCTTCTTAATTTATGTCTAGTCGAGGAGGTGAGAAGGTCGCTCGTTTTAATTTAGCAAGGCCAATGCCAATGCGTGAGCCTAACTTTTGGCTTTGAGGTATCCGCATAGGTATAACGTCCTCGATGTTGGTTTGGCCGGTACCCAATTTCCGTATGTTAATGATTTGATATCCCTGTCGGGAAAGATCACAACGCTTTAGAAATTGTGGATACCTAGATACCTACGCAATTTTATCATAACACATATACCATCCAATACATACCATTAAATACATATAAAAAAAAATTTTTTAAAGTTTTATACCTTTTTCAGATTGACCAGATTACAACAGTCAAATACAGTAAGAAATGTTCACGTGGACTGGGTCACGTGGCGGAGATATTAATAATAGGTAAGCATACCATAAGCACGTTGCTTACGTAGATAATGCCGGCGCCACATACATAGAAGTGTAGTGCAATGTATTACATTATAAAACCTTGATTTTAGCGATCAATCGGATCAATGCAATGCTACAATCTTGACATTCAGTAACCGACTGCGCATCCCGCTTTTAGAATATACTTTAGATTAGACGTACCAGTTATGACATGTGTTTAATTGCAACGATTGCAATATCGTAAAGCGTGTGTTCTGGTTTATTCTAAATGGTACCAATTGCGTTACCATTCCATTTATACAATACTCCTTGCCTTCTGTTTATGATCAAATTTTAAGAGGCCTTATCACATCAATAAGCTCAACCTAGTAAGGCTATTTTGTATCATCATCATCAGCCTATGATAGCCCACTGCTGGACGTAGGCCTATAGACGCATTAGAAGGTCAATACCTATTTTGTAAAGGTATTCTCAATTCAATATGTAGTGCGGTACAATTGCCGCCCAATTATACCTGTAACTAATTTTTGCAAAGGTTCATTTGATTGATCATTAGATCATTACCATGAAATACGGTTACAAAAATCGACCTAAAAAGGGTGATAGGGGTGTTTCTGTTTACCATGAGTTACCAACGCGGAGTTACTTTCTATATCCACCCCGCATTATCAGTGCGTCAAAAATGTTAATAGTTTTGTCATCATTTGAAAAAAAAACAATAATATGTAATTACTCTTAATTACCTATATCCTACGTGAGCATGCAGTCTGATCGATACAATAATGGTGTTTTGCCAGTGAGTATCGTTGTTACCACGACCAACATTCACAATTTAGGTACTAAATTTATAAGGTGTAATAGTACCTACATTACTGCAGACGCCGGTAAGCCCATTTCACGGCGAGGCATGTATAGTGCTTTTCTCAAACATATGCAATGAAATAAAAAATACGATAATAAAATAAAACAGAATTTTGCTGTTTAGCCTGTTCATGAAAATCGACGCCGTTTTAAAAAAATATTACTTACCGGCCTAGGCCGTTATATTCGTATGAAAAACCTTTACTATTTATTATCTCGAGGTCATCCGCCTGCAACGTCATACTTTAAAGCCTATTATGACTTATGACGAACATAATGACAACATTTCTTTGCATGTTTGAGAAAATACTTATTATAAAATAAGGTGGCCGTATTTCCGTATTTCCACAATTATCGAGAATGTTCTAACTGCAATTTCAAAGTTATATACAATTTTATAATTTTTCTTACTACTTAATAATAATTGACACGTTACTTTGTTTCAGATCTCAATAGGGTAACACGAACGTTCAAACTAGTGTGTGAAGTGATATAAGACTGATAATGCTATGAATTTGATAGATGGATTATTGAAGTCGCGTGACATGTTAGTAATTAATTAGAGGCAGCGATGCTGTCGTACATGGTGCCAGTGGAGCAAAAGCCGCCGGTGGCGCCGGCGGGCAAGGCGCGGCTCGCGCTGGAGCTGGCCGCGGCGCCCGGCAGCCCCGAGTCGGCGGCGCGCCGCGCGCTCAAGACCGCCATCTCCAAGGACTCGTCCACCAGCTCGTTCGCCAGCGACCTGACGCTGTCCTCCTCCACGCCCACGGGCGCGCACGATAAGCCGAAGCACAAGCTGCTTGCGAACGGCACCAAGCACACCTCTTTGAAGCGGTAAGTGATACCTACGCGGTCGTCTGATACCGCTGGATGTGTGACTCTACCACGTATGAGGCTTACGAGGTTATAAAAATATATTTCTTTACAAAATAACTTAACATACATCTCATATACGAGGTTGAGTCTGTATGACTGTGGACATACAAGGTTGAGTCACACAACATCGATATTCTATTACCCTTATCTACTTACGAGGATGTGTAATAAAAATATATTTCTTTACAAAATAACTTAACATACATTTCATATACGAGGTTGAGTCTGTATGACTGTGCACATACAAGGTTGAGTCACACACCATCGATATTCTATTACCCTTATCTACTTACGAGGATGTGTAATAAAAATATATTTCTTTACGAAATAACTTAACATACGTTTCATATACGAGGTTGAGTCTGTATGACTGTGTGGACATACAAGCTTGAGTCATATAAATATAACCATCGATATTCTATTTCCCTCATCTAGTGAGAGCCACCGATATTTTTTACTACATTTTTTACTTACCTATATATAATTTTCCAACTTATTAACGAAATCACCCAGTATATAATTACAATGGTCAATGCTACCGTTGCCCTGCGGCCTGTGGCACTTCGAATTAGTGCCTATAATACGAACTGTAGTTCGTAAGAATGTACCTAAGCCTACAATACAACGATAGCAAAAAGATATATCTAAAGTTTTAAAATTTATATATTTATATGGGATATTCATCGCAAATTATTGGCAATTTATACCCATGACGAAACATTTTTTTTTCAGAATAACAGTTCAGTACAAATGTTTGATTACGTTATCATACGGATTGAAAATTTGTTATGATCACTTAATACAGTCATGTTATTACAAAAAGTGAAATCGATCCGTCTTGAAATAAAAGTGTGTCTTAAATACTTGTAATAGGTATCTCTGTGGGGATAAGGTACACGCAGGAGAAAGAAAACGATTTTATCGGTTAGGCTATTGCTGTGAAGTTTAATTGAATGAAAGATAGAGCATAGCAACGAGTTAGCTGTAAAGTGGATCAATCAATTACACGAAAGTTTTCTTCATCGCCAGCTGTTGCATTGAGCAATACGAAATGTTTTAATAGACGAAAGCATTAACGAATTAAAAATGCATACTAAACATTGTGCGGCAAACTAATTAATGCTTAGGATTTTCCGGGCCTAAGTATTTCTTATTGTCCCAGGTATCAGGAAGCCGAAGGGGAATTTTCGTGAGCCAAGAAGTGTAAATTTCTAGCTGGCAGTCGGGTCTGAAAATTTAATACATTTTCTACATGTTTGAAAGAGGTAAACAAAAGGCAGCCTCATCGCTAAAGAGCAATCTCTTCCAGACAACCTTTGGATACAGGAGATAAGAAAGTATGTAAAAGTTGACAGTAGGTGGTGCAATAATGACATGTATTATTTTCAAATTACAATCATCAATATTTAGTTTTATTTTATCCGTGTATTTTTAATGATAATGGGAGGAAATTAAGCGGTTTAAGGTCTCTGCCTATTAGATCGTACCATACCAGGACCGCAGGATGAACGTATCAGACAAAAAACTATTCTTTGTATTGAAAAGTATGAGACTATGCCATGCTCACTAGGACGTTCCAGCGCCGCCTCATATTTACGTATCTCCACTGGGAGAAGTATTTCAGCACCGTCTACTTAACGGTGGCATACGGAACTCATTTCGTATCTAATCTTAGCGTCGATGTAAAATGTCCTTTCCCGTAAAGTAGAGGCTCGGATGGGGTGCACATTCGCGAGCGCAGCGTGTTTTCAAAAGGACTCTTTCATGCGGAACTTGAAAGCGTGCCTTACTTCAACAGACATCGATGAAAAAGCTCGTTGGCGTTGCAAAACTGAGTCCTATTTTCTGAGCTTTATAATTGCTGGAATGCCTGATATTTTTAATGGACTAAAGTACTCACTGCAAAACGATTACTCTTTAAATGATATCAAAAGTGACTAAATAAATCATAATGACGAACTTGGAGGCGAGCCAACCGATGACGCCGGTGGAAGTGACTGGGACTGGTTTCAGCGTCTTGACCATTTCTTCTTTATGTGTAACGTGGGGTAAGACGGCTTCCACTTCCTTTTTAGCGGCATCCGCTTCTGCTTGGGCTTTGCTGCAGGATAACAGAAATTTTACTTAAATTAATTCACGCTGATATTTCGAGCAACATTTGGTCCCTTCGAGCGTGTACGTAACGGCAGTTTCGTAATAATCGTAACCAGTGGTGATCGAAGATTTTTTGACTATCACAGGTTTTTATTTTTTGTTCGAAACCCGCTACAATCGCAAAACTTTACATTGTAGTTGCACTGCCCCTGAAGCCCTGAAGTCAATCAATCAATCAATCAATTTGTAAACATATTAGGTATTTACAGTTGGTGGGTGGACTATGAGTTCTGCTACCCAGAGATGTACAACAACTGCAGTTATCATTATAATAAATATATATGTCACAGTATAAAACGAAGTCCATTCGTGGTATGTTAACTGTGTTAAGGCCGTCATACACATATATTAAGTAATATACAGTAAGATCCAATCCCCAAAGGAAAATAAAGAATATAAAGGAATGTTTCCTTTAAGAAAAAATAACCAACTTAAAGATTTAAGGTAGTTTCCCTCCAGGGCCCGACTTATCTTTCCTTCCTGTATAGGTAAATTAGGTAACCACTACTGAGCTAAACCTAGAGAGACGGACATCACATGTTGAAACTATAAGTGTTTTGTTTTGTAAATGTTTAAGCATATTTTTTAGACATGTGATCGAATAAAGCCACACTCGTTTTAAGACCTCTTACCGTTTAGGTAGCTGCAGAATTAAACCTCTTCTGTAACTATTACAATATTTATAATTCATTTTGTAAGACATCTAACAGCATGATTTTAATTGATTGAACTATATAGACGTATCAAAACAGTAAACCCATTTCGATTGAATGTCATTTACCTACATGCCAGTGTTACTGACATTGAATAAATCTATTCACAACATTGTTTTGTTAGGTGGGTACCTGATGGGGACAGTCAATTTAATTTCCGTACTGAACACTCCTACTTAAATGTATCTCGCCCCCCTCGGCGCAACGTAGGTGGATATCTACATAGATGCACCTAGACCACTATGTCTACACTGTCTACTGAAACGAACATCTACAGGCTAATCTTATTCCTGCTAATACAAGCGAAGAAGACTTATGCACATGGGTCTAATAGGGTTTGCATTTAAGTCGCTGATCATGCCGCTAGTTCAACACGTCAGTTCACCTTTTAAGTGGACTGTGTACCGACAGTCACATAAATATGTATACATCTATACATATATAGGTAGGTAGTAGGTATAGAGTGAAAAAGTGTACATATATATATTTATTCCCTCAACTTCAGCTGTAGATACTATGCGCGTGTCGGGAATTGACGAAGCAAACATTGCTTGACATCCACTTGGAATATGGCCAATAGGATGATCTAACGTTAGACATTGGCATTCGCAATTTAATAACACGTGAGGGTTTCTTATATGCCATAGTTTCTCAAAGAAAACCTTAACTGCCACCCAGTGGGAGCTTGAAGGGTGGCAGGGGCCTCAAAGCAATTGAGGAGAGTTCATGCAATCTAGGCCGTCCATAGGAGCGGTCGCCTTTACTAGAAACCAATTTCTCTTAATATTGTAAACATTTGGTGTTATTGGAAATGTTTGGAATGTATACTTTAACATAGGTAATTATTCTTAGGGTCCATTGCAAAAAATTAAAGGCCCATAATAGAAAAATAAAAACGTCATAATTTTCGCGTTACGAAGCCTTTGTCTAACAACTTTTGGCATTGAAAAAAGGCGACAAATTTAAATTTCAGAGTGATCAACAATACGCGCTTAAATTTGACGCCTTTTTCTACTGCGAAAGGTTGTAATGTAACTTAGGACAGAGCACAAACTAAATATAATTAGTATGAGTAACACAATTGGCGCGATCGTGAATTTGTTTTGATTAAGGCCTTAACTATTTATGTACATTTTTTGCAATCGATCCATAGTCTGTTATGTGTATGTTATATTATTACCTATAGAACGTTTTTTTATATAGAACTAGCTTGGTAGATATAAAAAAAGTTTCGACTACCTAATTTTGTATTAAGTAGGTAGGTACCTACGTGATGCATGCGAACATGTAAATATTAAAATATTTCTAAATGACGGCTCTTCCGTGGATATTGTTCTCTGGCGTTCACAATGCGATACGCCTGCGCCTCTCATAGGGAAATCATTTTTTTGTCAAATGTTATTGTCAATTTACATCGAAATGTCACGTACACAATAGTAGAGGTTCTTACCCATTGAAGTTATGCAAAACAATATTTAAAGGATTCGTTTTTTTATTCGCATGTTGAGCGACATTGAATATAGGTAAGGTACATATAATAACTGTCACAACTTTTAGCCAGATATCGAACATTTACAGTATTTTCGGTGCAGGCATCTGTAATCTCAAAGCTGGTATAGTTACTTAGGTTTCGTAACAGAAATCTCCCTAGAAAATGTTCGCAGAAATCTCATTATTTTTACTGTGCTACACTGTGTTTTTGTTGTCCACCGACGATAAGTAAACATTGTACCTACTGACAGAACACATTTATTTTCCGAGGCACAAAAACTCAAAATAAAACCGTTAACATCTTCATATAATAAATAGCGCAGACCACATATGACGATGACGGTACGAGTAAACCAAAAACCAAATTTAGGTTCGAATTCGCGGTTTGGTTCTGTCGCCGACGCGCCCCAAATTTCTCGCCCCAGCCCCACGCTAAAGGCTCTCTGCCCTACTTTAGATGTGCCGATGATAATTTCGACTGCATTGTGAGGGGGTTTTATTGAGATGCGCAACAATACAATACTAACAATTGCTTGGCGAGCAGCTTCGTAACAGCAACTTTATACTTGATCGCAAATTCAAAAAGCAAATTATATTAACTAGCGTTTTCACGGTCGAATACCTACAATATATCTTATAAGATTGCTTCGTGTCTCGTGTCATCAGTCCTCACATCCGAGATATTATGTTCCATTGACAAAAATGTCAAAAAAGTAATGCACACCTATGTCTTGGTTGAAGAGACATCCTGAAGTGCCATTGCTAATTGCTATATGAATTGATCTCGATCTCAACTGATTCCTCTTTTGTTTTACTCGAAAGAAAATTTTCTTACACATCTTATGAGTTTCATATCATCATCAAAAAAAGAAGAAAATTGCTTCTCATAAAAAGCTCAAACTCACCCAAAGGGCAATGGAGTCAGCTATGCTAGGCTAGAAGTATGTCTGCGGAACCAGAGTAGGTAACCCTCGGAATCCCTAGGTGTAATGATTAATGATGACCTGGCGAAGGTCGCAGGGGTCCGCTGGATGCGGGCGGCGCAGGATTGGTCATTGTGGCAATCATTGAGGGAGGCCATCGTCCAGCTACTTAGTACTGCTAGTAGTGGAGGTCTTACGGCTGAAATGATTATGATGATGATGAGCATCAATAATAATTGCGTCGGACCATTTTCGATTTTTTAAATAGGGTTAACGAATGGGTAAAACAAAAAGGATTTTGTATGTTGATAAGATTATTAAAAAATAATTAAGGCACTTAATAAGAGACACGGCGATACTCGTTCAGCTATCAGCTATCACCGCCGGCGAGTGCGTATCTTTTGTTCGTGTTTATAGCCGACAGTTCATAGCTTAGTAGCTTGCGGTGAGACCAGTGCCTTCCTGTACCTAAACGGTATGGCTATAACAACTGTAGTACAAGTAAACACAAAATATATAGAGCGAGCCGTACTGACGTCAGTACGGCGTGCTCGTATTATTTATCGCTCCATCGTGTGGGAACTATGTTTTGGAACATAAACTGTACCTAAGCTGACCCCCATAAAACTGACAAATAATACAATTTTACTAATTTACTCACCAATAGATGAACAGTTAAGTAATTTATTAAACAAACTAGCGACCCGCCCCGGCTGCGCACGAGTACTGTACCTACATAAAAACCTTCCTCTTGAATTACTCTACCTATTAAAAAAATCTCATCAATCCGTTGCGTAGTTTTAAAGATTTAAGAGCACAAAGGGACAGAAAAAGTGACTTTATTTTATACTATGTATAGTAATAAATAGATCCCAAAGAGTTTTATGTGATCTACCACTACATTTACCACTACATTTATCTACCACTGCATTCGCTGTTCTAGCGCCCGTTCTGCGAAATCAACCAATCGCGTCTTGTGTACCGATCGAATTTCGTAGAGTGGGAGGTTAGAACAGCGAAGGCTCTTTTAGTTTAACCGCACCTTTAGGCACTTACATTCTTTCATCGAGCAGCCAGCTCCAGCGTTTGAACCATAGTTTGCGGCACATGTCCTGCTTCTTCCACTGCGCCCGCATCTGGAACGCCTCCGTGTTCGGGTCGAACTTCAGGGTTTGGATCTCTTTCGCCATTTTTCTGTTTCTTATGAATCGTGTGGCAATTCAAGATTACTGAAAGTAGCATCCTTAAAATAAAAATTTGAAATCTTGTTTCAATTATGACAGAATACCTAAATATTATATAAGTACAGAAAACCATCTCCAAAAACCCGTTTAAAGAAATAATGACTCTATCGCGTAACTCGTACCTTTTCTGAAACATAACATAAGGTTACATCCTTTTAAAAAATGATATAATCTTATTATTTAATTACTACCTTTTTCATATTGTTTTTTTGTTATTGTTAATTGTTATAATCAATTCTCCGACAGCGGACGAATTAGTACCTGGGTAATTTGCAGAAAAAGTGTACCTTTGTGTGTAATTTTTTTTGCGATCATGGACTGTACCTAATACATCATGTTTTACTCGGCATCGTGCGTACTGTTCAGTTATGAAACAAAAAAAATTGTCCCTTATATCACGAAAATAAATATGTAAATTGAGATTACTCAGTTTAGTTACTCCAATACTAAATGTATGAAACGAAATGTAACGAAACTGATAAAAAAAATCTCAAATTTGTTACAGATTTTTTCATACCTTTAGTATGGGAGTAACTAAACTGAGAAATCTCAATTTACGTACTTATTTTCGTGACATTAAAAGGTACACTTTTTCTGCAAATGACCCACCTACGAAGATATTCGACGAACAACATTTGCGAGTGCGCGACGTGCGTCACCGCCCGCCGTGAGGCCCCAGTGATGGCGTACCCGGGGTGGCTCGAACCAGATGGCATAATAGAGTATAGCCTAGAGTAAATGTCCTGTAAGAATTATTGTAGGAAAGCAGTCCTCCGTGTGCACATAACAGCAACTCCTTCAACTCTTTTAGCGAGGAGCAAGCAACGCATGGTTTTAAAAACTTGGTTTATGGCGTAATGCATTGCGTCTTACGGAGATGGCAAATATCATCTACCTATTTATTGGTCTTTAAAGCATCAACGTCATTCAAATTTATTATCAAAAGGTAAAGTGGCATGCCATTCCGATTTACGGATAACTATTTCCTCTCAGGATTCATTCGGCATACCGCGAGCGGTTAGGTGGCACTTTAAGACGTCTTTACTGCGCAAAATACTGACCCCCGGTTTCCTTTTTCCGCTAACTAACGATACTAGGAAAACTTAAGTATTGTTGAGCTGCCGTGGGAAAATACGCTTAGTACTTAGTTACTTACTTATATATAAATACCGTTCGATAGGCAGCTCAGATGGGAGAGATTTGTAAATCTTTTTATTGTTTTTATTTCGCGCAGAATTTTGCTGCTGTATTTTGTTCACATGGATTAATAATATTTACAAGATATTACTCGTAATACGCGCAGAACTACAATCACATATGTACCATATGCGATATTGCTGAGAACGTATATAGGTACTACATCCGGTATACTTCTCTCACTCACTTCAGTTAATTTTGTCCTCGTTTCAACTAGGATTCCCTCGCAATTCAAGGCATTAATATTTTTAATAAATCTGTTATCTGATTAGGAGTTCCCATGACATGATGGTCTTTCGTCAAAGTAGGTGGCGTATAACAAGCATTGTTAAGTAGCTTTCCATTGGCCATCAGTGTCACTGTTACGGACAAAATAGTGTTAAAATTACGTGACCGCCTTAAAAGGCTCTGGATGCAACTATTAGAAAGTAATAAAAATCGGTCAACTGCCTACTTATACTTTTAGAAAAAGGTACAACGATGAACGCCACTAAATTAAAGCACAGAGTAGAATTATAGAGCGAGTACATATTTACGGAAGTTTTTATGGGTCTCAAATCTTATGTACCTACAGACAAGTGCAAAAATAAGTATCGAAAGAATCCGCTCATAAATATGGTGCGAGGTTCTTATTACACATTAGAGTGCACTGGGACATATTTTTGAGCATTTTGTATACACCTTATTTTGTCTTTGACTGTACCTACCTAGCGATGTTTGTCGAGTCGGTATACGCAGGAGCAAACAACCACATGTACTTATAATACCTATTCAACAGTACTTTCGAATCCCATTCTAATCGTGGTTTGATATTTAATACATATAGATAGACCTTGCTTTCAGGAAAGATATCAGTTAGAAAATTATATTTTTGCTTTGTTCTTGGTCTCGTAAACTAGGGAGGAAATAGCACCTTTGCATAATATATGTATTCGCCACGTAATCGCAGCGTTGCAGGACTCAAAGTGATACCGTGCAAGGTTTAATAATGATTAGTAAAAGTTACTTAGCCGATAAGAATCGCAAAGGTCAGCTGTGATAGTTCTATTAAGGTTCTGTTTCTATTACGTAGTTGTATTGATTAATGGGTATTAATAGACGATGGGTAAGTACGTACCCAAGTAGCTTTAAGATGTTACCTACAGATTATATCAGAAAGTATTTATTAGATACTTATTCAAAAGTCAAATAATATGAACATAAACCTATCATGTGAATAAAAATATCTGTTAAAAAAATGAAAAGCTTTTTTCAAGACCTGGAGTGTAAGATAAGTAGGTTTTAATAGGATAATTAGAGTTAACTCTTATAAAGTTCTACGATGAAAACTACTTACACATATAGGTAGGTACTTACCTACATAGAAATATGAATAAATAAGTGCAGAGTAGTATCACCTTGCTACGTAATATAGGTACCAAAATGTATATCTAAAAATATTCAATAGAAGAGTCTTAAAACGAATTTCGCTGATTCGAAAATAAACACAAGTACGTTAAGCGACATATATTCGGGAAGTCAAATTGTGATATTTTTTTAATAAATAATTTTGACGTTTTCGTGGCAGTGGTACAACCAAGGAGTATTATAAATGTAGGTACAATTAAGGAATATAATTTGTTACTAGTAAAAACTATTACACTTTATTTAAAAATCACTAACACAGCTGACCGGTTCGTTGCGAAATTTATGAACTTTTGACTTGTTTACAATGTGTTACTGTAAACCACGAGGGCTTTTATTTAAATAATTATTATAAGATACAGGCTCTAAAGCTAATTCAGAGCATTGCTTAATAGAAACAAATATTTAAAAAAATACTCACTTTCTAATTAAAGTTGAGTGAAAAATTATACGTATAATATATTTGGCTCTTGTAAAGATTCTCACAACGCAAAACATGTTGAGCATTTTAAGACATAAAAAAATGTATTAACCCGCGAGAAATACTTAGGTACCTATATCTAATTTTAGTATGAATGATTGGTGAGGACGAGAGGGATAAAATCGCAAACTATAAAACAGTATGCAATTCAATAAATAATCGTTTATTGTGTTATACAGGGTGTCATTTGGGAGCTCCAAGGGTTCCATGGTGGAGACGCTTATATACGAGAGCCCCCTGCAGGAGGAGCCTGAAAGCAGTCCCCCACCCAAGTTGCAGGAGACTGCCTTCCCTTACACCCCTGTGGATGACGAGTAAGTAGTACTAGTGATTATGTACAGTATGACAAACAAACTTGTCAGTAGACAAAGGCGGCAAATTTTAAAAATGTAGCGGGAAAGAGTTGACCGCCCAGAATAATAGTTTTAAACTCCTTTTTTACTGTCGGATTGGTTTGCCAGTGTACATGTGTTAGGTGGGCTAAAAATTGCATGTAGCGAAATTGTATACAATAGTGCAAAATATTCTCCCGACATATTGCTGTGCCGAATGTTGAAAATTTCGTATTGAAAATTGTATTTCATTTAATAAGAAATTATTTCAACATTACTAAATATCTAACATATATGGCAAACAATTAACTTAAGTAGGTTTATCTATACATAATGTGACTTGTTGCAAATCTCAATAATTATGTATAATTTATAATAACATAGGCACGTAACTAATTATGGGCCATAACCCTTATTGAAAATCGAACATTTCTATCAACTGTCACTGTAAACCTAATGGCATTAATTATGTACCGTAAAACGGGATAAATAGGAATGGCGGGGTAACTAGGAGCGTAGAGTAAACTGGTCTGTTAGCCGGACAAACAGTCCAATTTAGAACAACATATTTTTTCATATGTGTTATTCTAAACTGGACTGTTTGTCCTGGGTTAACAGACTAGTTTACTCTACTTTCCAATTACCCCGTCATTCCTATTTACCCCTTTTTATGGTATTCACTCTAAAAATGTTAATATTCACGGTAGTCTCTGATTAGCCCCCCAAGCGCATCTTGTGTTTGACAGCAACTCGCAGCTACCTGTCCCTTTTCTATTGTATCGATTAAAAGAGACGTGTCGTAGCTGTGAGTTGTCAAATACGAGATACCTATGCTAGCCCCACTGGGTTCTCTTTGTCAATAGAATTACCTACCTACGGAACCTAATTTAATAATCTCAAGTCCATAAAAAGAATAATTTAATATACCTAATAACAAACTCAAATAATCCTCGAAACAATCTTGACGGTGTTGGCATCATGAGCTCCATTTTCATAAATTTCATAATAGTAGGTACCTAGGTTTTAGTCCATAGGTAGTTTGTTTGCTTCGTCAGATCAGAAGATTAATTGGTAGAGAATGCGGTGTAGCTCTAGGTCCGCCTTCATTTGATCTCTTATTAATGTACAATGAAAAAAATGTTGAAATATTGTTTCTAGATTTTTTAAATATATTTATTTTCAAAA
Organism: Thaumatotibia leucotreta; assembly: GCA_025490895.1. NCBI lineage: Eukaryota > Metazoa > Arthropoda > Insecta > Lepidoptera > Tortricidae > Thaumatotibia > Thaumatotibia leucotreta. The sequence goes on from JALPQI010017161.1 coordinate 23,418, forward strand.
CTAAAATTTATGTACATAATAGGTTTCTAGATTGTATGTAGGTAGGTAGATCATATGTACACGTGCATACATATACAGGGTGTTTGGGATAACGATGTAGGAATTTCTGGAGGTGGTAAAGGAGACTAATTGGAAGAGTTTGAACCCTATTTACCTTAGTCCTATATGTGACAGTTTTTTTTAAACCACATTTTTCGAAATGTTTCGTTTTATACCAAAAATTTACTTAAAAAGTTAAATTTAAAACAAAATATGCAATAAATAGCATTGATTTTTTTTTATTAACATAACAATTAGTTGAGTAGGTAATAAATTTAAAAAAAATTGAACTCCCACTTGCCACACACAACATTTTTTTTAATATTTTTTCTAGTTCATCATTACTGATTTCTAACAGTAAATTAAACTTTATCGAAAAAAAAGTAATCGGGATATGAGTCTTCCTATTCGTGTAAAAACAAGCTTGATTTTCTAGGTTTTGATTACAAAAAAAAGTACAGCAAAATAGCAATTAGTTTAAAAGTTATCGTCGATCAATTGTTGAACGCCGTCACCAAACAAAATAAGTTTCTTGTAGTTAGTAGGCAAGTGTGAGTTCAATTTTTTTTTATTTAAAGTAAAACTGTCACATATTGGACTAAGGTAAATAGGGTTCAAACTCTTCCAATTAGTCTCCTTTACCACCTCCAGAAATTCCTACATCGTTATCCCAAACACCATGTATATGTATGTATAATAATCCTCATAAACTCATAATATTTGTTTCCTTAAGTAAGAATCTCTGACTGATATAACACTGCCTCTTTTGCTTTTCCTAGGAAAAACATATATATTAAGGAGAAACAAAATATCTGCCTGTTTTATTTAAAAGCTAATTTTTATTATTTTCTGAATTATTGTAATCACAATAAACGAGTTAAATAACGCTCCGTTTTTATTCGGTCCGTGAATGTGTTACGTCACTAGCCGACCGAGCGAACGAACGAATAGCGTTGCTCCTCTCCGTTCCATTCGTATTGCGAGCTAGCAACTTCCGAGATCGATGCTTGTGTAGTTGGGTTGGGTTGGTTGAAGTTGGAAACACTGACCGAGCGAAAAGCGTCTACGAGCGAGCCAAACCCCGTGCAGCGCATATTGCGCTTTTGTTTATAAATTTATGATTCTATGTGTCGGTATACATAATCGCGATTGATAACAAGTGGCCAGTGATAATCGTAGTTGTTGAAATTGTGTGATATTTATCAGGTAAGTGATCATTTTAACGACAATCTTTGTGATCTTGGGTGTTAACTCGCCGAGTATTCGCCGATGACATTTTGATTGTTTAAGGTATTTTAAAACAAAAACTTGTACATTTTATGCATTTATTTAGTTGCCTAATAGAGACATACGGCAATGCTAACGTGAGATGCGATGTAGATAGATGTCTAACAGATTTTCACAAGATTCCGTCATCATGACGTCACGAGGACTGATTTATAAACATTAAAATGACTTTTCGTTCCTTTGCCATCGGGACCCAAGGTCACTACTCGGCGTGTTATGTTCATATCGTAAACATGAATTGGCAGACGTTTCGAAATCATAAGCTCTATTTATAATATGGGTATCAGTGATCGGCTTCCTTAATTGAGGAGCCGCCCTGCCCGCTTGTGCCGAGCCGAGCCATGGCGCGACCAACCTTCGCCACGGCCGCGGTCGCGTCCTGTGTACCACATCATTCATGTTGTTATATTTGCTTTTGTACCTATATTTTTGTATGCTCACCATCAACACACATGTGACCTTTAGGACAATACTCTGAAAGCATCAAATTAACAGTTAGTAACCAAATAGGTTTATAGGCATGCACATTACTTTTAAACACTACTGGGTCATATTCATGGCCATATCTCATGGCTTAGTCAGTTATCAATTTAGGTTTATGTTTTATATGGCATTTAAAAAAATACATTGCTCTAACAGTATTTCTGTATGCAACTCACAATGTAGTTTTTGCATTTTTGATTTGCTTTAAAGGTTGAATGTACAAGATACAAGTTTTTTAACTATTGATGATTTGTTTGCAGTTAATAGTAAAAGGATTTGCAATATTTGCATGGACTATGCACCTATCCGAAATAACTATTTCATTAGTTTGTACTTTGTGTTATGTAATTAGTGTCTATAATTTTCTAAGTACAACAATTCTTTATTCAAGTAGGCAAGATAGAAGTATAGTACATACAGTATAGAAGGTTTTTATTTAATGTCAAAATTAAACTCACAAAAGCTTAGTTTTTATTTATTTTATGTGTTTGTATACACCTATTTTCCGTGGTAATAAAAACGTGGTAAAAAAAGAATAAAAATGTCATGTCACATATTTACTTGTTGAACATGTTAAAATCACCTTGTTAACTGTGAACTAAACTAAGTTCAATATTTAATTTTATTTGTTTCGTAATCTTAGAAACAGCTCTAACAATTTTGATTCAATATAGGTTTAATGGTTTGAAGAATTCATTTAACTAGCTCTTATTTGTGGAAAAACATGATTAACTGAGTCAGTGTGAAACTTGGTTGACTAGGTATTATTCTGTTAACTATCAATATATGTGAGGACAGACCCTAGCGGCAGTCTTTTGGCTGCCATTGGTTCCACCATTCATATGGGTCAAATCAAACCTATATGTAATTGTGTGTCAAAATTGAATTTCTTCTACAACTTAATTTATATCAAACCCATTGCCCACTGAGCTGCTCTCAAAAACTGCACATGTTTTCCCAGGCAAGACAGCTTTTAATGGTCATTGCTGAAAACCAATAAATCGGTATAGCTAATTTCATCAACATCATTAGTGGTTCCAGATGATTATTATTTGCAAAAATAAGTAAATAGGTATATGTAGATATACAATTGCTCATTTAAAGATAGGAGTTTTCATTGATTATTAGTTAAATGGTCAGGGAGTTTGGACTCAGTAGTGGACACTGTGACCTTGCAGTCACAATTAAGCTGTGCAACAGTCCATTTTACCTTAAATAGATATTGAATCATGACTTGTAATGGCTAGAATGATGTCAGATCTCACATTGTGGAGCCAGACTCAGGGACATTTCATGCTAATAGGTCATGTGTGGGTGGAGGACCAATTTGTTGATTTTGCTTGTGTGATGTAACAACTACTATGTCATATAAGAAATAATTTAAAATTTGTTTAATCTAGTTATAAATAACAGGAGTGAGTATGTAATTGATTTCAATCTGTGGTTGTTTAATAAGAGTTTCTAGTTTCTTCAGCCTGATAATCAGTATAACACTAATTTTGGGTAATCGCTGATGTGACTAGCACATCCTTATTGTACATATTTATCTGAGGTTATTTCATACTGTGATTGCTCACTACAAACCCAATATTAATGCACCTTATTTTAATGTTAAATACTTGTATACTACAAACAATCTAATGTATCATATCATAATTTAGTTAGATCATATATTATTACATATGCATATATGCATTGCATATTAAACACCCCTCATGTGAATGTAGCAGGTACATCACCATTAGAGCTATTTGATGTTCACACATACATTCAAACAAGGCAATGCAAGGCTGAGCTCTCATTGCATATGCATATGTATATGTTTGCATCAAACAAGTGGGTGATGGGTATTAGGTATAGTTGACCTTTTAATAAAAACGTCATCTTTTAAATTTAGCTTTATTATATTTTGTGCTTTAGCTTACAGGGTACGTAAATTGCAATGCCGCAAAGCGAAATGAAATGTTTGTTTTATTTTTATGTGCTATCAATGTTTTCTACTATTTTGCTGTCCTAGTTATTAAAGTTACAAACTTTTAGAAGTTCATTATTATTTAAGTCTTTTTAATCTAAACAAACATAAAGTGAAGCCACACTTTGTAGGAAATTTGAAAAGAACAGTATTGCTAGTACCTACTTTTTTTAACAAGACCACAAAACTTTAAAATTATAAGTAGGTATAGTAGATAACACGAAAAGTAATTAAAATTATATTTTTTTCTATCTTTATTTTATGCCTGAAATTTGTGAAAACTAAAGTTTTTTTCTCAAACTTGCAATTGAATGTTGACATCACGTACGTCAAATTGGACCAGGAAGTTCCACTACCATATCGCTGGTTCTATGACTAAACTTGATATGTTATGGCATATCTTAACTACTTAGCAGTCCTAGGTCTGTAAAATACCGGAAGTAACTTGCAAAGTGGTGGAACGTCTTGGCATTTCATCGTAAAAAACATTGAACAAATTTCAATGTCACCAGGCCCCAATTTCACCACATTGACAAGTGCTACAATTGTAAATTTACAGTTTCTCCAATCGGGGGCGTCTGTAGTCTGCAGTTACCGCTTACCACTTACAGTAACTAGTAACTACTTACCATTGGAAGGGCCGTACGTCTGTTTGCCACCAACAAAAAATGTAGTGCAGGACCTTCAATAAATCAGCAGTAAATAACTTGCAATTGTCGCAAAAAACACGACAATTGCAGCGAAATTCCGACATAAGCCGAACCTCGTGTCAAGATTTAATGAAAATTGTACTAAACCTTGCGACAATTGTCACGGGTTTCAGAAAATGCAAAGTAGTTTATTAACGATATAATAACGTTATTAGTAATAATTTCATGTTGGTGGCAAACAAGCACATGGACCGTTAACCATTCATGGACCATGGACGAAGGCCCATGACGTCAGAAAC